>CM024644.1:4693190-4852384 GCA_014182715.1 Eucalyptus cloeziana
GTGGAGCCCCCTCACTTCTCATCTCCCTTATCTCTTCCCTCACCTCTATCCTCTCCATCTCTCTCACCTCTCTACCATCCAAGACCCTTATCTCTTCATTTTCGAAGCCCTCAAGCCAACAAGAAGACTAGCAGAAGAGCTACAGGCCGTCGCACGCCTCCACCCGCACCACCGCCGCCGGTTTACCAGCCGACCTTTCGTCAAAGATTCGAGTCAAAAGTGGTCTTCCCGGATGAACCAGCGAAGGAGCCACATATCGCCGTGAAGAGGACATCCATACCGTTCCAACAAGACCAAAATCACCCCAAACGGAGCCGCCGTTCGTTCCGTACGGCCGCCGGAGTCCGCCGCTCGCCGGACCGTCTGGAAGCTGCCCGCCGCCCGCAAGCCAAACCCGCGGCCCAACCCAGCAAGGCGCGTCTTCAGCCCAGCCGCAAGCCCAGTTGTCCAGTAAATTTCTTTTGGGCCCAATTCAAGCTGAAATTCAGCCCACATCAATGGGCCTAGCAAAATTTCAACGGCCCATCTTCAATTGTAAGATCAGCCCATCTTCAGCTTAGTTCAAGTCCAGCAGCAAGTTTTCAAGCCCAGTCCAATAGCCCATCAATTGGAATTTTGAGGCCCAATTTAAGTGAATCAATTGAAGACCGGCCCGCGAAGAAAGCCCATTTGCAGTCAAGCCAAAGCCCAAGAGCAAGCCCAGTCCGAAGCAAGAACAAATCTCAATTGGGCTGAGATTTGTTGAGCCCGAGTCTAAGGCCCGGCTTAAGCCCGCCGGTGTCGCCGAAAATCCGATTTCGGCCGCCGTCACGGTGATTCGGTCTCCGCTTTTGCCAAGTGAGTTTTACTCACTAATGCTTTCTTAGTTTGTTAATTATACTTAGGGTTGGTTAGATTTAATTAAATGCAATTAGGTGGTTAGATTTATTTAGATAAATTAAATTAGAGACTTATTGATGCATGTTAGGTGGTTAAAAATAGCCATTAGCTAGTAGACGTGCCATGTTATTTATTGAACGAGTCTCGGTAATTTTCTGGGCTCGTCTCGGCTTCCAATCAGGCATTATGGGCCTAAATTGGATTTTTAGTATTTATTTATTTATTTTTCGAAATTATTTATTTAATTAATTATTTTTCGGAAATTAAGGCTGAGATGGCCGATGACCGGAATTTCGTGCTGATTGTCGTGGTGCAGTCCGTTTATTTATTTGAGCTCTACGTTGTGTGAAATTGATTTAAATTGTGAATTTTAGGACATGCTCCTAATTGGTTGATTTCAATTATGTAATGGGAAATGTTTGGGTACCGATGGTCGGTATCGACAGGTGGAGTGGTGAATCGAGTGTGGCATCTAAAAGGGCACGTGGGCTCGGTGACTTGATGCATCACTTTGGTGAACGAGTGCTCGAGAGAATGCACGTGGCCCAAGCATCGTAAAAGGGCACGTGGGCTCGGTGACTTGATGCATCACTTTGGTGAACGAGTGCCCGAGAGAATGCACGTGACCCAAGCATCGTAAAAGAGCATGTGGGCTCGGTGACTTGATGCATCACTTTGGTGAACGAGTGCGAGAGAATGCACGTGGCCTAAGCATCATAAAAGAAAGCACGCGCTCGGTGAATTGATGCATCACTTTGGTGAACGAGTACACTGAGAGAATGCACGTGGGCCCAGGGAATTAAGCGAGGCATCTTGGAAGAGACACGTGGGCTCGGTGATTTGATGCATCACTTTGATGAACTAGTGCCTTAGAGAATGCACGTGTGCTCTATGACATGTAATCGACTAGTTCGATTTGTTACGAGTAGCTGGGTGCCTATTATGAATTATACTGATTTGCATGTGGAATCTGACGCCAAGGTAAATCCTCTGACCTATACGTGTTTAGGCAGCCCGTAGTGTATTGGCTTACTAATCGAGTATTAGTGGGTAGAATTCGCTGAGATATGGTCTCATTGGTTATTGAATAACCATTTCAGGACCCTGAGTAAGAGCTAAAGAGAAGGAACCTGAGAAGGAGAGCACTGACGAGGATCCTGAGGAGGAAAAAAGATTTTTGAAGAAGAAGGTGATCCAGAGAGGGATCTTGAATACAACCCGGATGTGGATCGAGATCCCATCCCTTTTGTGAACCCTGTCTTAGTGTAGATAGGTGTGAGACTTTTATGCTATAAATAAAAGTATGGTTGTGAATTTCAATATGAAAAATATGGCCTACTTTTATATCCCATTGTTTTATTGTCTGGAGATTCTTAACTGCTTCCGCATGCGCATAATAAATTGAAAGGGTCGGCGATACATAGTCCTGGGATATCACACTTTAACATCGACCAAGGTAAGGGATGGGCGCATGCCTGAGGATCGGGGCGTGACACGTGGGGTTTCTTTTGTGTACCTAAATGAATGATTGGATGTGGGTTAGATTTCACCATATTCGCGTGCGAATGCGCGAATAATTGTGCGATTTACTTAGCACTATCCCTTTTATATTATTATTTTTTTTTTCGGTTATCTTATTAACTTTAATCAATTCAAAGGTTTTTTTCATTTTGTTTATTGAGAAATTTTTGGAAATTATTTTTTTAAAATCGAAATTTTATTTATTAACAAATAATATTTTTTAAATTTTATTCCAAATTTTTGTTTGTGTCTTTTCAAGATAACCTTTGGAAAATATATTCGTTCAGTTTGCAACTTTTCCCGAAGAGTTGCATTTGTTCATTTTTTCAACTTCTTCCAAATGGACGCCTTTGTTCATCCGGGCAATTTTTCGAAATGACACGTTTGTTCACTTTGCAATTTTTCACGAAGAGTTGCCTATATTTTAAGACTATTTTATATATACATGTCAGTTTTCAGAAGAACGTGGGTGTGATCATTTTTATCTTTTCGAGCATTTTTTTTCCGAAAAACTACAGCCATCTTTTCAATTGTTTCTTAGAGAGATCTTGAAGAAATACTAGAATTACTATATAATATTCTCAATTTTGAGACTTTGTTGTATCATAGAGGATATTTTCCAGTAACCATTAGCAACTTTGTGGGCCAAATAAATCTTTAAAAAAAGTGATATCACGTCTCAAAGTCCAACTTAATTACTCTAAAGATTCGACTTTATTATTTTACCCAATTCAAAGCCATATTTTCCCAACATGAAGTAGCCAAGGGTACCCTTAGATGCAGGAGGCATCGCAAGCCACATGTTGCAAAGTTTTTGGCTCCTAGTTTGAGGCATCATGTTGCCAAGCTCGGTCGACTAGAGGTTGCTCAGCCATACATTAAGATTCCTAGTATGTTGGAGATGAGGATGCTCATTGAGTTTGGAGAAGTTGGATAGCTCGTCTGGTCATGATGCTAATGTGATGATTGACTATGGAACAAAGTTTCATGCGATACTCAATTCTTTTTTGCGTTGTTTTCGACGGCCTTGTTCTAATCGAATGAGAATTTTTTAAATCTAATTTCTTGTATTGCAAATCATCTCCGCATAAATTGCACAATTTTTTTTTTGGTCAGAAAAGCATCACTTTCATTCATAAAGAATAATTCGACCAAAAAAAAAAATCACAAAGAAGAAGTTCGTGAACACAATCCTATAGCTTCAGAAAATCAAGAACTGATGCGTTGCTGCCTCTCGAACTGAGCGTAGATCACTTGGGAGATTACTGCGGTCAACACCGGAGCCCAATCTCTTCTTTGGGCTTTTCCTCATTTTAAACTGGCCCATATCAAGAAGAGCCCAATAGAGTTGTAGGTTCAAAGAACAAATAGCTTGCCACGAAATTGGATCTACTACCTTCTCCCGGCCCTGTGAGAACTCCCTTTGTTCTGAAATTGCGCAAATGTAAGTTCTTGGTTTTCTGGCCCAAAAAGAACCTTATTTATTTTCATTTTATCAGATTTCTTTTTCTGGGCGCAGCGCATTAAGCATTATGCAGGGAACTTTCCTTAATGCATCAAAATGTCAAAGGTCGAGTCAAAATATAGTTTCTATTATCAACTGCAACATACTTGATAAAAGATCATATGTTAGACAAAAGCGTTACTCCCCATGGACATTGTTTAAGATAATTACAAAAAAGTCATATACTTATTATACATATACCAACTTAGTTCTAAATTTTTTAATTTAGCTTTATCTTGAACCATTTGAAGATTTACCAATTTAGTTATCTTAACTAGAAATCACTAACATAGACAGCAATGGTCCTACGTAACATGGCCGGTGCTAAAATAGATAATTTATGCAATTATTTTTCTTTTTTTCACCTTTTTTATTTAAAAAAATTATAAAAATACAAGAATTGTTCCCGTTAGCGATGAACAGTGTCCATAAAAGTGATTTTCAGCCAATTTTGGGCAAAATGACTATATTGGCAATTCGTCAAATGGTTTAGGATGAAATTGGTCAAAGTGAAAAGTTTCATACTAAGTTTGCATCCATGAAATAAGTTTATAACTTTTTCTTGTGCTTTTCCCAATTTATATCTTATTGCATTCAAGAAACTTAAGTGCGAAGTTGTTATTTTAAATATTTATTCATCATTAATAACTCTCGAAATTCAAGTAATCTGTACATTAGTTTTATTACAACATCAATGACATAAGCTACCTTTGATACTTTGTTTAGGTTTGCTTGAGCATTTGAGGAAATATGCATAATGGGAAACGATGAACCTCTGCTGCTGCTGTTGATGTTGCTATTGTGACAATATGAGCTATGGAATGGAAAGATGGTGTCGCACAAGCAAAGTGATTGTAAAGCTGTTTTGTATCTACAAACGTAATCGACCCCACCAAGGATCTGAGAATCACTTTTCATTCTTTGCACTGGAAATTTTTAGTGCCCGAATATGTATGATTTTGAGAGTTCAACCGCTTATTCTTTTGCGCTTTAGCGTCGTCTTTGTGTGAATGGGATTCAAAACCAGAGCCGCATCCATCATTGTTTGGTTCAAATTGTTAATGGAGGTGACACATGGGAGAATCCCATGCATCAGGTAGACTGTCCGCAAGAATATTTCAGGGCCGTTTAGAGAGAGATGTCAATGCTTTAGTGATGGAAGAACTCACTAAGTAGTGGCGGCATCGATGCACCCAATACATGAACGACATTAGATATATGCGAGTACAAGCATCTACATCTCTTTCTCGACCACCCTTTATTGTTCAACAAACCTATGTACAGATCTTGCCGGCAGCTTCTGGTCTATATAGGAGTGTTACCACGGTAGATCTAGAGAGCAACTAGTTTGCGGGAGTTGGGGATTCCGTTTACTGAGTCCTAACTTCGACGAGCCTTCTTCATCGACTTCTTGTAAGGCTAAACTCTCTCTGGTATTCCTCTGGAACGGCTATTGCGACCTAGATATTGGTAGTCAATGCCCAATATTTTTTGCCTCTTGGGAGCGTTGCATTCCTCGGTCTTTGTGAATCTTCCATGAATCCTGGGTTGACTGTGCGCGAGCGCCTTCCTCCATGAGTACTGACAACAACACGATCCCATTAACGCACTGGGGAAGCCAAGGCACACGCTTGAAGGAAATGAGGACAAAAGATGTATGAAACATCTATGCATAATGTTAGGGAGTTGACTCTCTCTTTTGTGGGCATTCGCTTACTGAACTTCTGAAGAACTTCTCATGTGATTCTACGGAATGTACTTAAGGTTCTCTGCATGAGGGATCATTAGTAAGGCAGTGATGGAGCGACGACATATAGGACTTTGCCTAAGTCAAGGAAATTACATAGTTTGAGTGTCAGCTATTCAACGTCAAGGGTGAAAATTATCATTTGCACTAGCAGTGTACCGAGCAATGTCCTTAGTTTTTCGTCAAGAATACACGGGAACGAATTATGTAGCAACGCGATGCTCGTGAGAAAAGAAGAAATGCCACACTCGATGTGGATAAGAGGCAGTGCAGTTCACCGGGGGTGCTGTTGAGGGAGACACCTTGAGGGCTACCTCGGTGGTGTTTGCTTGCTTCACTTATCTTCTTTTCCCTTCTAGCACTCTTCCACTTTCTTTTAAGACCACTGCTCGAACCACTGACTCCCTTCTTATTTGTGTTTGTGTCTTTTTCTTGAATTTAACCTCAACTGCTCCTTTCCCTTGGCATGCACGTGTAGGAGCTCCGCTCTTCAATTATGAACCGTTTTCTCACTGTGGATGTCCCCGTATGTTTGTTCTTCAAATTGTGAACCTCCTATTCTGAACTCTGAAAGCACCAACTCAGAAGAGAAAGTCTAGGGTTTCTTGCAAGTATCTTTTTCCTATTTTGAATCAAAGGATATACACAATATTTAAGTATTGGAAACCTTTCCTTTAATCCCACATTGATTTAATTACTAACCAAGTTTGCATATAACAAATCAATTTCCCAACTTGGCACCCATATTATAAATTTCGGCCATTTAGAGATAAACAAGTTTGGCCAAATTTTCAATTTATAAGAACTTAGTCCAATCAATTCAACTCACAAACCTTTTTGCTTAAATCCAAAAAGTCAAATGCAATTATATGGGCATATTACCGTTAATGTAAATGCTTCTAAAGTGCTAATACAAATTTAAAATGTTTTTGTTTAGGAGTCAAGATCGATCCCTAATTTTCTATGTAATAAATAGGTTATCAAAAATTATGTGTCAAAACACTAATACTAGTTCTTCCTCTACCTTTACCTACTAAAACATGAATGCAAGTACATCAGATTCTTTCATACAAATGTCCTCACTTTGATTCAAATTGCGAACCTCATCAAATATCAAGCTTGTTGACCTAGGCAGTAACAATAGTATTCCATTTATGAAGTAAAACTAGGATCATAGGATCAAAATATCCACCTCATCATCGAAGTCAATCTCAACAAAATTCAATTGACTGACAATCACATTGAGTTCATTAATATGATTAGTAACCGACACATTTTTTCCCATCTTTAAGTAGAACATCCGTCATATCAAATGACTTGCAAAGGTCTTCTCATACATGTTCGATAGGCTATTCATCAAACTTGCAATGGTGTTGACACCTTTACTTTTGTTGAATATCAAAATGTGCAATTTTTATGGAGAAATATAAAAATAGCAAAATTAGTAAAAATAAACAAAAAAATATAGTAGCGATTGTAATAAATAAATCAAAAGAAATTTTTGAGAGAGAGAGAGAGAGAGTGAGGGAGGGAGAAGGGAAGAGCCTAGTCCGGCCTTCAATCCCCGAGCCTCCAGTGTTGGGATTTTTGGATCGACTGAGGAGAATACACACAGGGAGAGAGACAAGAAACGGCGGGCATTGAGCCATGAGAAAGGAGGCGAACGACGATTCTTTCTTCCGGTGAAGTCTTCTCACGAGATCCTCGCCCAACGACCGATTCGTGTCCGTCATTCCTCGCTACCCCGGGACCTGGTTTCCCCCCCACCCCCTCATTCATCTCTGTTTTTCAGCCACTCGACTGGCGACCGTGAAACGCCCTCTTCCACAAACGAGGTTGGCCAAACTCGGACCCCCTTTTGTTCTGCTCTGTCTCGGTCGACCTGAAGACCGAGACTTGTCTTCTCCGATTATGCGTGTGTATAGTAAGGTCTCGAGCGAGTCGTCTCTGATTTTTTGGGAATGTCACTTGCTGCTTGCTTTTGATTTTGGACGCAACCTCGAGCCCCGAATGAACTGGTGTCCTCCCCTCAGCGGATGCACCCTAAATGTTTGATAAAATTTCCTTCAGACGATCCCGTAAAAACAGCCACTGTTTTTGCCATATCCAGAGCTCATGTATCGTTGTTTTGATCGTTAGTCACTGAGTTTGTCTCGTGTGAAGCCTTAATTGGTTGATCGTGGCTGCTGTGGTTGTTTCTTTGGTATACTCCCATGCTTGTTACCTTGGTAGTGTTTATCCGGTGATGGCCAGCGACAAGTTCTCTGGTGACCAACGACTTTCAGGGTTAGTCGCCAGCCAGCTCAAGGCCGCTCGTCTTTGGCCATTCCCAAGCAGGCAAGCGGGCGATCGACGAAGATGATCAATGGCCGGCGATAATGACCTCTTGGTGGTCGGCGAGGGTGTCTGTCAGTAAGGGTTATGGGATTTAGCGGCGATGCATAAATTGTCCACAGTCGAAAGCTTGAATGTGTTCACGTGCGAGTCGGCGAGTGTTTTTAGCCTCCTGGGGAAAGAAAAGACGGGGAGTTCTTGGGAAGAAAGAATGAAAGCTGAGCTCGAGTTTTTGGACTTTGCGAATATGGTATTCAACTTGGACTGGGCTTAGTGTAGTTTAGGGGGCCTTGGGCTTAATTCGGTCGTACAAGAAGTTGGGCTTAGGATTTGATTTGTTTTTCTTTAGAAATTTGGGCTTAGAATGATTTTGAATTTGGGGTCGTGGCGGTCCTAGGTAAGCTTGGGCTTGGCTTGGTTTGATTTGGTGGGGGCTAGGGAGCGCTCAATTTGAAATTCCGATTGAGCCCATGAGCCCAGTTTCCTGAGACCAGTCGCTGCCCACATTGGGTGGGGCCCAAGGGCCCTGCCCGGATCCCCTTTTTCAGATTAAAAGAATTTTTTGACAAATTATCTTTTTTAAAAGGTATTTTAAATTTTTCTAAAAATTAATTAAAAATTAAAAAATTCCGAATTTTTTTTTTTTTTGTAAAAACTAGGAAAAAGCTTAAAATATGGTATTTTTTAAAGTAGTTTTCTTTAAAATGTGCGGAAATCTTAGATAAAAATCGTGCTCAAAATCAAATAAGATTTTAGGGCTTTACTATAGGATTTGAATGTTCTTAGAAATAAATGTTAGGTTGCTGCTTGCGCAAGCTTTTAGAGCTTTACAATATGGTGCAAGATCCGTCGACAACCGACGCATTTACAGCCATCACAGCTTATTATAACCCACTTATTTGAGATATTTTAGAAGATATGTTTGAGGGGGAGAGAGAGAGAGAAGGAGGGGGGCGGGCAACTACACTTTTAAAATCAACGTCAAACAGAGGATGTCGCCGGAATGGGCATGGTCATTATTTCTATAGAGGAATTTGATAATGTAATTCATATAACTATTTTCACACCCAACCTTATCTTGTGAACCTCACTGCACAATGAAGCTGGATTTTTTGTGTACCCATCCTCTAGTAGCTCAACAAGAAAGACCAATGACACAGAGTAGAGGGGTGGAATTTCGGGGAAAATCATGTCCCTCTCAGCCAATGGGCAATTGAAATTTGGGGCTTGATATGTGGGGAAGGATCAACAATGATAGGATGCACATGCAATATTGGCAAATGAGAGATAATGAATATGAAGACTTGAGGTCGTCTATTGAAAAGTCCATGTCGACCAATAAAACAAAATCCTCAAGTGAAGAACATTACAGGAGTAGCGAGTAAAACCCATCATCATCACCATTTCTTTATGGCAAGAAAACATCGCAATTGACAGTTCATATATCTAGCTGTCTTACAACTTCATTTCATTGCATATATATGATGTTAATGGATTTTTTTTTTCTAAGATGACACGAAAGCTGCCTTAAGAATCAGTGTAGACCTTGATTCATTTTGAATCCATGTAAATTACGAATGATGGATTCTGATAATTAAGGATTGCAAAAATTCAATTCAAAGGAAAAAAAAAAAAAGATGTCGAGAAATTGAAAGAATTATCAACTCTATTCGGTTAGTGTAGAAGAAAATTCTCCACAGCTCGGTGGCATAAAAGATGTGGACTTTATAGTTTTGTCATTAACTTTGGGGAAGAATCTTATAACGTGTTCAAAAGTTTAGCATAATTAGAAGAGTTTTCAAATCACCAAAAATTTTGACCAAAATGAAATCACCAAAGACAAAAAAGGATAGGGTTCACTAGGAACGGATCATAGTCTTATCGATTTGACCTCTGACTCTTCTTGACGATGGAGCCAAGATTTAGGTTGAGGGAGCATGATACTTTTCACGAAATATGGAGGCAAGCATTTGTTTTTTACTGGAGGATTTTGAATGAAGTTGCCCTATATAGAGTGTATATTAGTAATTCATAAGTTTCAGAAAATAGAAGTTCAACTTGAAATTTTGTAGATTTTGTTCTTGATTATTTATAGGAATCTATATAAGTGTTGTTCTTGAATAAAGTTACCCGGGGCTGATTTCTAGCAAGTTGATGAAGTTTCATTAAAGTGCTCTGAAATTCTACAACCCGTCAATTAAAATCACCGCAATAATCAAAGGGAAAATTGCAATTTTCAGACCTTGTTACTTGTCAGTAATTTCATGTTAATGCTAAAATGGAATATGAGTTTCTTCAAATATAAACTTCATTGAATTATGTCGTTTAATACATTCTTCTTTTCCATTTTAATAAAAGTTCTCTCACATATACAAGTAGGGTGTCTAATTTGTAAAACGTATGCATAGATATTTTCTTTGAAAAATGAATATATAAGTCGAAATTGGGAGTTCTTGATGTTGAGTAATCACACGCCGGTAGAACCACGTTAAATGGCAAGATCGCAGGTTATTAGAGCTTTTTAATTGGCATTGCTCTTAAATCACGGGATGAGGGAGGAAAGTTCTTGATCTCCATCCCTTCCCCCACCGTTTTTATCCTTGCGCTCTTACCAATTTGTTTATCCTGTTAAAGAAGGAGGCAAGAGAGCAAAACTATATGAAATACAATAACACAACGACACTAGGGGTAGAGGAGCACAATCTCGAAAGCAATCACAGTCGAGCTAAACTAGCCCAAGTCCCTCCCAACATTATACTAGATTATTGGGACATATAGCAAATACACAAAGCTTTTCCAGTCAAACCATGCATGATCCTCTATCCATTATCACCCTCTCCAAAAGGAAAACTAGCTGAAATTAGCTGGGCACTTGATGAAGTTAAGAATGTTTCTAGTTCCATCTCCGCTTTGTCATTGTTGACTGGCTCATCCGATGGGTAAATAAGCGGTTTTGGAGGCATTTGAAGTTTACCAATATCTCCTTCAAGCATTTATAGGACTTTGCTCATTGGAGGCTGATGGTCGGGGTGTAATTGTATACACCAAAGTGCAACTACTATCATATTTTTCCATCACTTTCCTTGCCTCTTCTACAACTTCTTCCATTTCAACACTTGCTCCTTCATTGACTTAGCCATACACCCACAAGGGAAAATAAATTTGGCTTGAGCATTCTGCATTTGTATTTATATTCTTCCTTCTACCTACCATTTCCATGAGCAACCTTCCAAAGTTATAGACATCAGATTTATAAGATACACCACCAGTGTTTTTATAGAACAACTCATGTGTCATATATCCTAAGGTTCCTCTTGCAGCAGTCACCAAGACTATGCTACGATTAGTCGGATAAAGTCTCACAAGTCCAAAGTCAGAAACTTTATGAGTGAAATTCTAGCCTAAAAGAATATTATGAGGCTTGATATCAAAATATAGTATTTGCATGTCACACCCACGATGTAAGTATTCACTCTCCCTCGCCACCCAAAGAGTGATCTCATATGTTTTCTTATAATTGAGAAACTTGTCAACTTTTTCGGTGAAAATGTGCTTATCCAAAGATCCATTTGACATGAGATCATACACTAGAGCTTGTTTTGAGCCTTCAAAGCAAAAACCGATGAGTTGCACTACATTAACATGGCGAATTCTTCCAATAGTTGTCACTTCACTGACAAAATCTTGGCCATCAGCCTTGGATTGCATTAAAATCTTGATGGCCACTTGCTGCTTCTAACTGTTCCTTTGTACATGGAACCATATCTCCCTTCACCCAGTTTATGCTTAAAATTCTTGGTGATCTTCTTAATGTTTGAGTAAGAGTACCTTATAGGCAAAAAGTTGTTATAAACTTGCAAGAATTCTTCGATATTCTTCTCCATTGCTAAGTGCTTTGCTCTATACTTGTAGATTAGAAATATCATGACAAATGGCATCCCGATTATGAATTTCACTACACAAAATTGATCTGAGGAAAATTTTGATAAGTTAGAATAACTAACTTTTTTTTTCTAATTACTATAAGAACAAATCATTCCGGCTCACCTAGCAATACTACAAACTCTATAGTCGTCAAAAAGGAAAAATCATCCAGGACACCTACAGGAGGAATGACTAATGTGAAAAGGAATCGGAGGAAAGGAAACAGAGTCCTATAAATTGAATCGTTTCCAAAAAAATATGAGAAGGGGGATGCGTGCATTTGTAAATAAATGAAAATAACAGATTATACAAGAAACTCCTTTTGCTTTGTTAGCAGTCAACAAAATATAGAGAAACGGTGATTTCCATAGTTGATTAAAATGTTCCTCCTATCTATACATGAATACATTAAGGAATTTGCTAATGAGTGTCTCTTGAATTATTAGTTTAGTAACTAATTTAGATTATAAGAAAAATATGAACTCTATACCAAGGAAAAGCTAGTTATGTGGCTGCTCCTTTTCTTTTCCCCTTACATTGGGAGTTCTAAGCCTTCCATAGAAAGAAATTATAATCTTGGCTCATGTATTTGTGCAACTGAAATTGGATCTTTTTTTGTTGGGGGGTAACTTTTACGGTCACTTTGTGTATCTATTTATTTACTTTTGGAATTTGCAACTCCTATAATTTGATTTTAACATGTAACACGAAGATCCAGAAACTTTTCAAATACAAAAATGTTGACGCGCACTAACATGTGTATTTTGCATAATTTTATTGGCTTTTAAAATTTCCTTTCATTTTCTAGTTTTGAAGAGAAAGTAGCAATTGAAAGAACGTACAAAATCATGCACTATCGCCGTAAAACTTCATCGCCAGCTAATGCTTACCACCGTTGTAGTCGAAGAAGTGGGATTGGCAAACCTGACCTCTGTAAATGCTGTAAAAATCAAACGAGCAAAAGAAACCCGACTTCCATATAGTTTGATAAACACATTGAACAAATCCATTGGCCATGATGTTATGAATACGCTTGTAGTTGTAGGAGCTACTATTAATCTTCACCCTCAAAATAATATGGTACCCACGTCCAACTGTGGATGGTGCAAAAATCCCTGATATACAATGCTTTTGGATTGACCAAAGTATACAAGTTCCAATTTGATGATGTGCTGGAAGAATACGAACCCCTTAATGCATGGACTGCTAGTGATATAGAATGGAGAGCTAATCGAATTTGAGCAGTTCACAATGACCAATATATTGTTGTTGTACATGGTGTATGGGTTGTTAAAATAGGAATGTTTGCTGAAGCCATACATTGACCATGAAGCATGAGGGAGAGACGAACAGTTATCCTTTTGTAACCTATCGTCGACCAATCTGATTTGGCGAGTGACATGATTGATGGACTGCACATAAAATTGGCCATTAAGGATGTAGAGAACAATGCAATTATCTTCACAAGTCAACTCATAATAAAAGTCACCACATTCTTTTGGATCACTCTTCAACTGAAACAGTTAACTTATATTGCCAATTTCCCTATAGGATGATGCAATGCACCACCAACTAACTACTCTCGACACCGCATGTCATCACTTGCGATAGAACAAGGGGGAGTAGCAACACTTGATAGATATTCATGGAGCTGAGAGTATTGATCTTGTCTCTTTTGGTCTTCGGGTGAAGAGAAATAGGTAAAGAATTGTTTGGTGTGTGAGGGGGAGGCACTATATGAAAAGATTGAGAAAAGATGGGACCATCCCTTGTTTGATTGGAGACTTGGGCGTCGCCTGGTCTAATAGAGAAGCCCAAGTCAATCAATGGAACAAATGGATGGAAAGTCAAGAAATTATTGAGGAGGATCCATCCATTATTTGGTGTTGGCGTTTTCTTGTGCGCTGCTGGTGGCTATCCCTTTTTGACCCCTTTGATTCAAAAGATGTCCTTTCACGTTGATCTTTGTTCCTCCTCTATCTCCACGTTTCTTCCACACTCTCCACTTGATCGTTTTGTCTACATCCCATCAACAAAGAAATGGAAATCTCTCTCTCTGTCTCTCCCCCTCCCTCACCCCCATCGCTTCCTTCTGATACACCATCTTTCTTTGTAGTTTCGTTCCTTCCTCCTCTCTTCTTCTTCCCCATCTTCTTTACCTCCCCCACGATCATAGTAAAATGGATTTATAGTTTTGAGGAAGAAGATCGAAAAAAATAAAAACTAGAAAGACCAATGGCACAACGTACAAAGGTGTGGAATGAAGAGGAAAAATCTTGTCCCTCTCAGCCTGTGAGTAATGGAAAGTCGGGGCTTCATATGTGGTGGAGGATCAACAAGGATATGAACAACCGATAAAACAAAATCAATCAAGTCGAGAATGTTATAATCATTATTTCTTTCCAGCAAAATAACACACAACTCATATGATTAGCTGTGCACATCATTTCATATTTTCGAAGAATCTTTCTTAGATAATTAAGATTTCCGTATTTTCAGAGATATTTATGATGTTAAATTTTTTTATTTTTTCTTCAAGATGACACAAAAGCCATCTCATGATTAATCATCACACACATTCAATTTGAAGGAAAAAGAAATATTAAGATATCGAAAGAATTATGCGCTCTATGTCATTATTATCGAAGAAATTTCTCAAGAGTCGTTAGAGTAAAAGATTTAAACTTTATCATCGACTTAATATATTTAGAGAGAATAGGCAAAAGTTAGACGGGGCTCACCGGGAAAGGATCATATTCTTTTTTTCTTTTTCGATTTTTTTGGTGTTGGGGGGGTGGTGGGGTGTGGGGTTGGTGGGGTGGAGGATGCAATGGATGCGACATTTTCGCTGCTTTATTGATGGGAGCAATGACGGTCAACATAGCCAAGGTTTAGATCGGGGACGAGTGAAACTTTTGGGCGTAGTATGTACTCTATTTTTTTATACTTGAAAATTTTGATTGAATTTATACTATATGAATGAAAAAATTACAAACCAATTCTAAACTATTTTATAAATACTACTCAAGTTCAAAACCCTTTAAAATTGTCAATATAATCTTAAATTTTAATGTAATACACAGTACAATCTTCTTCAATCATCCTAAATGACATGATCGGGCTATGAGATGGAAGAAATTAAGGAAATGACATTATTTTGAGTAAATTTTCTGATTTTTTTTCCTTTTCTTTTCTTTTTCATTTCCCCACTTCTGTTCATCTTCTTCTTTGGGTATTCATCTGATTTTGCCATTAATTCTATGCTCTAACACTTTTGGCTTTCAGTCAAGCGAGGTAGCTTCTCAAACTCTTGTTATGTTGACTTCGTAACAGTCAACCAATTTTTGTGTTTTCATGCCTATTCGTGCCTGCGATGCCGTGCTTTGTGTGTTCTAGAATCACACCATATCGCGTCATCATTCACTAAAACTCAGTTTTGCGATTGATTGGGCGGTTCGGAAGGCAATTACTTCATCAAGCTCTTAGCTTGAAGATATCAAATTCGAGAATAATCATCTGTTTTGTCGTTTGCATTGATTTTGTTGCCGTTCGGAGTTTGACCTGATTAGGTTTGGTGTTCCTTGCGGTTCTGGCCACGAATTTGGAGTAGAGATGTTGTCGAGGGGCCTTCTTAGTGATAACTGATAAGAAGGGTTGTCTGGCAGACCAGACATTTCGATACGGCAAAATGTAAGGTCTCTTTACCTCAAAAGCTGACGCAATGGAGAAGAACACATACGGAAGAAGAAGATCAGTAGCGCAGAGAAAATAAAGAGAAGAAAATGTAAACGAAAGAAATAAATAGATCACAAAATTCAGCAAAATCAAAACGATGTCATTTTGTGATAGTTCTTTTGTGTCATACACAATTGTGCAATATAAGACGATGGGCAATGATTAAACCACCGCATCAGTAATTTCTAGTTGCAATTGATCAAAAAGATTACATTATATGTTAGCAAATTTGGAAAGTATAATAAGTTTGGGCTTCAATTTATATTTTTTCCTATATAGAGATTTAAGATAAAAACAAGTTCAATTTGAAATTTTGTAGAATTTGTTATCGATTCTTTATAGGAACCCAAACAAGAATCGGGACAAGAGAAAATTTTTTCTTGGTTTTAAATATGTAAAATTTGTAAATATGTTATTAAGCTGGAGCTTTTCCACAAAAAACATTCAATTAATTGAGGTCGGCTTCTTTCCTATTTAATATGTTTCTAAAATGAAAAGATATACCTAAATGTACATATTTTGAATACGAAACCGATATATTGTGTTAGTCGAAAAATCACAGTTTCTTATATTAAAATAAACCAGGAAAAAGATAATAAAATAGAATTGTTAATACATATAAGTTAAGATGAGACTACGTCATTAAATTACATCTTTGAAATTTAAATATTTTCCCATTGAATACAACATATTGTAATTTACCAAAAGCAAACTGATATGCACTCTGACAAAGTTTTTTCAGAAAAGGGTTTGAGCATGAAACTCAAGATGGGATTAATTTTGATAGACATTTATTTTTTTTAAATCTATATAGTACATATGAGAAAAGAAATTGGGGAGGCGGGCGCCTCCCCTTTCCCTCCGGGGCTGATGTCGAGTATATAAACGAGGTTGATGAAGTTTCATTAAGGTACTCTGAAGTTCTACAAACCCGCCAATTGAATCTCCGTAATCAAGTGATAATTTTTAAGAGGAAATTGCAACTTTAAAATCTTGTTACTTGTCAGTAATTTCATGTTAATTTTAAACAGAATTTGAGGTCTTTCAAATATAAACTACATAGACTTGTTTAATTCAAAATCTTCATTTCCGTTTTTGATCAAATTTGTTTTGTATAGACAAAAGGTGTCTACTTTGTAAAATGTATACATAAATGTCTTCTCTAAAACTAATTTCCATAGTCAAAATTGGCAAGAAAATCATAGGCCGGTAGTAGCACTTCAACTAGCAAGATCGCATGCTATTAATTGAGATTACCCTAAGTCATGTAATGACGAAGGAAAATTCTTGCTGTTCGTCACCTTCCCCTCTGCTTTTGTCCTTGCTCTCTTACCAGTTCGTTTGTCCTATGAGAAGGAGGAGGCAAGAGAGTTCCACTAAATGAAATACAATTACATAACATTTACCTAAGAGCTGGAAAAAGACAATCTCAAAAGTAATCACTATCGAGCTAAACTAGCTCAATTCCCACCCAACATAATACTAGATTGTGGGGATGTGTGACAAATACACAAAGCTTTTCCAGTCAAACTATGCATGATTCTCTAAACATTATCGCTATCTCCAAAAGGAAAGCTAGTGGAAATTACATGAGCACTCAATGAAGTTGAGAATGTTTCTAGTTCCATCCCAGATTTGTCATTGTTGACTGGCTCATCCCGTGGGTAGATAAGCGGCTTTGGAGGCATCTCAAGTTCATCAATATCTCCTTCAAGCATTTCTAGGACTTTGTTCATTGGAGGCCGATGGTCAGGGTTTAATTGTATACACCAAAGTGCAACTATTATCATCTTTTTTATCACCTTCCTTTCCTCTTCTACAACTGCTTCCATTTCAACACTTTCTCCTTCATTGACTTGGTCATACACCCACAAAGGAAAATAAATTTGGCTTGAGCATTCTGCATTTGCATTTATATTCTTCCTTCTACCTGCCATTTCCATGAGTAACATCCCGAAGCTATAGACATCTGCTTTATAAGATACACCACCAATGTTTTTGTAGAACAACTCGGGTGCCATATATCCCAAGGTTCCTCTTGCAGCAGTCAATGAGACTATGCTATGATCAATAGGATAAAGTCTCGCGAGTCCAAAGTCAGAAACTTTTGGAGTGAAATTCTTGTCTAAAAGAATATTATGAGGCTTGATATCAAAGTGTAGTATTTGCATGTCACACCCACGATGTAAGTATTCAATCCCTCGAGCCACCCCAAGAGCGATCTCATATATTTTCCTATAATCGAGAAAGCTATCACCTTTATCAGTGAAAATGTGCTTATCCAAAGATCCATTTGACATGAGATCATACACGAGAGCTTGTTTCGAGCCTTCGAAGCAAAAGCCAATGAGCTGCACTACATTAACATGGTGAATTCTTCCAATAGTAGCCACTTCACTGATAAAATCTTGGCCATGAGCCTTGGACTGTTTAAAATCTTGATGGCCACTTCGTTGCCACTTCTTAACATTCCTTTGTACACAAACCATATCCCCCTTCACCTAGTTTATGCTTAAAATTCCTAGTGATCTTCTTAATATTTGAGTAAGAGTACCTTATTGGGAGGAAGTTGTTATGAGCTTGCAAAAATTCTTCGATGTTCTTGTCCATTGCCAAGTGCCTTCTTCTGTAGTTGTAGATTAGAAATATCGCAACAAGTGGCGTCCCAATAACGAATTTTGCTAAACAGAAATACACTGAAGAAATTTTGATAGGTTAGAATATATATATTAATTATTGTAAGAACAAATCATTGCGGCTTACCTAGTAGATACGTAACATCCAAAGTTGTTAAAAATGCAAAACCCCCGACACCTGTGGAAGGAATGTATGATGTAAGGAATTGAAGGAAAAGAATTTGGAAAACAAAACTCACAAGAAAACAAAGTAGAAGCAAGCTTCTTTGTATAAGTTGAATTTTGTGCGAAAGAATAGGAGAAGTGGGATGCATGCATCTACAAATCAATGAAAACAATAAGCTTCATCTCACATAGATGATAGACGATGCAAGAAATTCCATTTGCTTTGTTAGCAATCAACAAATATGGAGAAATAGTGATTTCATTTTTTAATCAATAATTTATTTCTTCTCATTGGTATATGAATACAACTTCTTACGGAATTTGTTAACGAGTGTCTTTCAGATCATTAGCTACTTGACTAATTAAGGAACTACGTAAGAGACTAATCTGAACTCTAATCAATATATGAGTACAACTTTTTAAGGAATTTGTCAATGAGTGTCTTTCAAATCATTAGCTAAGTGACAAACTAAGGAACTAATTAAGAAACTAATCTGAACTCTATGCCAACAAAAAACTAGTCATGTAGCTGCTAGCACAATACCCCTTTCTTTCTTTTTTTTCACAGAGGGAGTAATAGCTTTTATGTGGAGAGGAATTGTAATCTAGGCACATGTATATGTGCAAATCGGTCTGTTTGGAATGACTTCTACCGTCATTTTCTTATTTTTTTGCAATCTTACAACTCCAACAATTTGATTTTTAATATGTAACGCCAAGCTGCCAAACCTTTCAAGTACACACATGTTGACATATGCTAAAATTTATATTTTGTCCATAAAATTTTCTTGGATTTTAAATATTTCTTTCATTTCCAGTTTTGAAGAGAAAGCAGCAAGTGAAAGAGCGTTCAAAATCATGCAAAATTGCCATAAAACTTAGTTGGCAACCGATGCTTACCTAAGTCATAGGGCATGGA
Source organism: Eucalyptus cloeziana (assembly GCA_014182715.1). NCBI lineage: Eukaryota > Viridiplantae > Streptophyta > Magnoliopsida > Myrtales > Myrtaceae > Eucalyptus > Eucalyptus cloeziana. The sequence goes on from CM024644.1 coordinate 4,712,555, forward strand.
TCTGCAAACCTGACCTATGTAGACACTAAAAACATCAAAAGAGCAAAAGAGAGCTCTCTTTGTCCCATGATAAAATTTGAGAACAAATCCATTGGCCATGATGTTATGGATTAGCTCATAGTTGTAGGAGCTACTATCAATCTGCTCATAAGGCTCAAAATCAGCCGATACCCACGTCCACATGCTAATGGTGCAGAAATCCCTAACATCCAATGCTTTTGGATTGACCAAAGCATACAAGTTCCAATCCAATAATTTGTTGGAAGAATACAACCCCTTAATGCATGGACTAGTAGAGATGTAGAGTGGAGAACTAACTGGTTTTGAGCAGTTCACAATGGCCATTGTACTTCTGTTGAGGATGTCGTATGAGTAGCTTAATTGGATGTAGTATGAGTTCCTTAGGTGGTATGTGTAGTTTGCATAGGCTCTGTCCATGAGTTTATACAACACCGGTGACTGGGGGAGAGATGAGCAATTATCCTTTTGCAACCCATCATCGACTAATTTAATTAGGTTGGTGGAATAATCAATGGACTGCACATAAAATCGGCCATGATAGAGGTACCAAACAGTGTGATTATCTTCACAAACCAACTCTTTCTCCAGGTCACCACATCCTTGTGGGTCACTCTTCAGTCGAAATGGCTCTGTTATATTACGAATGTTACCACAGGATGAAGCAACGCATCGTGAATTACTTCGCCCGCCATCACTAGTCATCGCTTGCAATATAACAAGAACAAGTAGCAACACTGAATAGACATTCATGGAGTCAAGAGCCTTAATCATGTCTCTGTTCGTCTTTGGGCAAAGAGAAATTCTTGAAGAATTGCTTGGTCTACGTGTGTAAAGAAGACACGATATAAAAGGATTGAAAAGAGATGGATGATCCTTGTTTGATTGGAGACTTGGAGTCGCCTTGTACCGTAGAAAAGGCCAAGTCAGTCAACGTACTAAATGCATGAAATCGAGAAAATTGAAAGATCACCTCCAGATACAACGGATCTAGGACATTTTGCCCACAGAAAATTCAAAAGATCTTGCTTCACATATGATCTCTCTTTGTCCTCTTATCTTCATGTTTCTTCCACTCTCCACGTGATTATTGGGTCTACATGAGGAGTGAAAGGCTCGAGAGTTGGTCCATGTTCTAAATAACTTAGAACTTGCCATGTTAGGACCGATTTCCTATTTTTGAAACCCGAAGCTACTCTGTACACCTCAAACCTGGAGACTACCTATTGGGACCAGCTCCCGGCACTAGAGACAAACTCACATATGACTTTATTTGTGCATTTCGTCAAACATATCGTAAGTACTTTCATGAAGGTATTTATATTCAAAGCAAGTGAGAGATTAAAATTCATATCAACACAAAACATGTTAACGAACTAAGAATCACCAAAGTAACATCAAACTTGATTGGAGTTTAACTTGAGAAGTTGCCAGATTTAAAACATTGAACGTAAAGAGGAGTGAACACACAGAGCCGCAACTGCTAAAAGGACCACAAGAATTTCGAGAAGTCTCCTAAAATGTCTAACGAAGACCCAAAAAAAAAAAAAAAAAAAAAAAAAAAAAAATCATTGCTACCTGATGCAGAGTCCAAAGCTAACAAATCGTAACCAGAAACAAGACCAACCTGCCAAAGAAAACCATTCATGAGCATTTTATCATGGGAATCTAATGAACAATCCATCCCGGGGAACGGATGGCATGGAATGAGCAACCACACGCGGAAGACGGATCAACACAGTACCCCAAAAAGCAGACTGATGGTGGGATCAACAGCGCGAACTCCGGTGCCGTCGGGTGATGTTGAAGCGTCGTCGAGGGGGACGTCGAGATCGAACCTCACGAACACCCTCTGAAATCGGCCTCCTGCAGAGACCCGACGCTCTTCTTGGTCGCCAATTCTGCGGATAAAAATGAGTAAAGGCGCAAGGTCCAGTCAAAAACTGAAGAAGATCCGGTCGAAGATGGGAGTTAGTGACGGAAAATCTCACCGGTCGACGAAGGTACGGCAAGGAGAACAAGTGGGAGAGGAGATCAAGCAGAGACAACTATGAGCCTCGTGGCCGCCAAGATCATTACACTGTCGAGATCGAGCCGCAAGAGCGAAAATCCGAGGGAGTAAGAAATCGGGAGAGGGATCATATATACCGAGGGGGCTTCGTTCTTTTTATCAGAAGACGCAGAAGAGAGAGAGAGAGAGGGAGGGAGGGAGGGAGTCTTCTTGAAGAGAAAGGATGCTGGACGAAATATTACGGCGGTCTTTGGTAACGTTTTTATTTAAAAATTGTGCCTTTGGAGAACTCTGTTCAAAAAAATAATTTGGAGAATAATTTTTTTGTTTAGAAGAATGTGTTTGATAAATTTGTATAATTTATATTCTTAAAATAGAAAAAAATATAAACACGTTTGGTAAACTTGTATTATTTTTTTTGTTTTTATTAATTTATTAATTTTTTTTCTTTTTTCTTTCTTTTTTCTTTTTTTTTCTTCTTCTTTTTAGCCGATCATGACCGAGGCCGGCGACCGGCCAAAGAAAAAGCAGAAGAAAAAAAAAAAAGAAAAAAAAAGAAGAAGTGTTTTTCAAAAGTATTCCTTAACAAAAATATAAACAAACGCTGTGTTTTTTTGCGTTTTTAAACAAAATAATAGAAATTTTTGTTCCGGGAACAGAAGCACAATTAAACAAACAGGGCCTGCGTGACCGGCCACGCCGCGTCAACGTGCGAGGAAACAAGTGGGCCCAAATATAACACATCACCTGTTGATTGGATTTGTATAGAACTTACATGACATCACTTAGACACCTTATATTTTCTCTCGGTTGAAGACACTGTGATGAACAGCACCGGTTCCAAAATTTGGAATCGAGATTCGATTCACTTTGTACTGTAGAAAAAAATGCGAAGATCATTTGATTCAAACAAATTTAGTCGACGAGGGTTGTTGCGAGCGTTGAGATGACAAAGAGAATTCCACGTATTAAATTCCCCTCTTTTTTTCTGTCTATTTACTTGAATTGTATGTTTGTTTCTGATTTGAAAGACTCTAATTTGATCAACTCTTTGTGTGGAGACATGGCACAATGATAATATCCAGTTGATTGTTTGAGAAGATGAGTACAAGGGGTTTTTCTTTATTGGTCACTAGTATACTGATTTATTAGCTAGAAGAAGAACTTGGACACATACTTTTGCTATCTTCAAACTTGGCCCTTGTATATGTTTTTTAATGTTTTGGAGTTGCAGGCAGCCATTTGACCTTGCATTTATTTTCTAGGATTGACTTGCTCTTCGCCCGATTAATCTATCAACCGCACTTATTCAAATGACTTTGTCAACAGTTGATCAATCAAGGGGCGTTGATTATGCCAAAGGGCCCTCGTTTTTTATTGTTTCAACAAGTTACGTAAGTTTGAGGAAATGGGAAAATAGAGAGCAGAAGGTGCAATGAACCTTCCTCTGTGGTGGCCCTTATTCCCGTTCAATGTATATGCCCCACCTTCTATTTGAATTGATAACACAATTTTGAAGTGTTTTGAGTGGATACACCAACTTAAATAAAAACTCTTATTTTATTATAAGAACACTCACACACACCAATCACACAAACACATTTGTTTATTTTTGGACTTCACGCGTGGGAGATTCTCTTCTCAATAATTGGAGACTTAACTCTCTCATAATACTCCCATCAAGTGTTTGCTTCACTCCTGCTTTATTAGTCCAAATACATCTGAATGGATGAGCCCTGAAGGCATCTTATCTCTAAATGTAGACTCCTCATATAGAGTTAACGTGCCTTCCCGTAGTGGCATCCGATGTAGACTATGTTTTCTTGAACTTCCAAGTGGGGAGATCCTTGAGCATGCCTTTCTTCATCCCTCAACTTATGGTAGTTTACGTGCTTGAGCCATACATGTCACAAATCAAGTGTATCACTCTTTCAAATTTTGTCCACATATGCCATATAAGTTGACATCACGTAGATAGACTTTAGTCGACGTCCCTCCATGATTGTTGTAGTAGTAGGTTTCAAATTACGGTACGCCTTAACATCTCTTGGACTAAACACCACATAATTGCCCAAAGTCTATGAGTTGTGACATAGAAATTAGATTTTTCCTCATTACAAACACGTGATGCATGGTTTTTAGTTCAACTTGATGTGAACTAAACCGGGGTTTTGTCACGATTTAGCCGACATGGGCAATTAGCAACCTTGAGTTGTCTACGATGACAATTACTCATCCATCGGTGTACTCAAACATATTTGATAGCTTGCCTCAAATCAATAATCCAATCATCAATGTAACTAATCAATTTTTCACTTACGATGATTAAGGCTATCCCATCTTCTAACTCTGTGATGGAAGAAGCTGCGAGCTCTTCTTGTTCCTCCACTTCAAGATACACTTGGAAATCTCACCTTTTTGCCATCATTCTCCTTAGATGCTGCAATGTTTCCTTCAATTCTTTTGCATCAACAATCTTTGGCAAAGTGACCTATTCTACCGTAGATGTAACACTATTCGTTACGCATTTTATTACGCTTATCTTCATTGTCATCTTTGTCGCGATCTTGTCGAGCTCCTCCTCATCCCTTCTGGTTGCTTTGGCTATTCTCCATGACAGGTCCTCTATTTGCCATCTCTAATGCTCGTAGAGTTTTGAGTGGATACCCCAACTTAAATAAAAACTCTCTTACTTTTATCATAAGAACACTCACACCACTCACGTACGAACACACTCCTTTATTTTTGGACTCCACGTGTAGGAGACATTCTTCCCAACATTTGGAGAATTTCTCAAAATACTCACACCAAGTGTTTGCTTCACTCTTGCTTTAGTGGTGAGTGGTGTTGAGAGTCTCTTTCTTATCATAATAAGATAGAGTGTTTATTGTAATTGAGTATCCATTTGTACTCTACATGTGGTATTAGAGCTGCGCCTCTGAAACTCAACAATTTTGAAGAGTAAAAACGGGGCTTCCCCATCATTATTTGAATTATGATGCAGTGTGTATTTAAGTTGCAATTATGCTCCTTAATCACGAGAAAGAGAAAAAGGAGAAATTATTGTTATTCAAAATTGAATCTGAATGCTTGCTGAACCTGAACTCTTAAGTCCCTGAAGCTTTTCAACATCAGAGCGTGTGAACTTGAAGCAGCTAAGAGTACCCTCAGATGCGGGAGGGATCGCAAGCCACACATTGCAAAGTTTTTGGCTCCTAGTTTGAGGCATCATGTTGCCAAGCTCGGTCGACTTGAGGTTGCTCAGCCATGAATTAAGATTCCTAGTATGTTGGAGATGAGGATGCTCATTGAGTTTGCAGAAGTTGGAGAGCTTGTCTGGTCATGATGGTAATGTGATGATTGACTATAGGACAAAGTTTCATGCGATACTCAAGTCTTTTTTGTGTTGTTTTCGACGGCTTTGTTCTCGTCGAATGAGAATTTTGAAATCTAGTTTCTTGTGCTGCAAATAATCTCAGCATAAATTGCACAATTTTTTATTTATTTTTTGGGCAAAAAAGCAGCGCTTTCAATCATAAAGAATAATTCGAACCAAAAACAAAAAAAAAATTCATAAATGAGAAGTCTGTGAACACAATCCTATAGCTTTAGAAAATCAAGAACTGATGTGTTGCTGCCTCTCGAACTGAGCGTAGATCACTTGGGAGATTACTGCGGTCAACACCGGAGCCCAATCTCTTCTTTGGGCTTTTCCTCATTTTAAACTGGCCCATATCAAGGAGAGCCCAATAGAGTTGTAGATTGGGTGGTCAAAGCCCAAAGAAACAAATAGCTTGCCACGAAATTGGATCTGATACCCTCTCCCGGCCCTATGAGAACTCCTTTGTTCTGAAATTGCACAGATGTGAGTTCTTGGTTTTCTGGCCCAAAAACAACCTCATTTATTTTCATTTGATCAGATTTTTTTTTTTTTGGGGGGCAGAATGTCCAAGAAACTTCACTGCAAAGTTGTTATTTTAAATATTTATTCATCATTAATAACTCACGAAATTCAAGTAATTTGTACATTAGTTTTATTACAACATCAATGCCATACGCTACCTTTGATCCTTCGTTTAGGTTTGCTTGAGCATTTGAGGAAATATGCATAATGGGAAACGATGAACCTCTGCTGCTGCTACCGCTATTGTGATAATATGAGCTATGGAATGGAAGGATGGTGCCACACAAAACTCCTACTGCACAAGCAAAGTGATTGTAAAGCTGTTTTGTTTCCAAAACGTAATCAAACCCACCAAGGATCTGAGAAACTCTTTCGATTCTCTGCGCTGGAAATTTTTAGTGCCCGAATATGTATGATTTTGAGAGTTCAACTGCTTATCTTTTTTTTTTTTTTTTTTTGCGCTTTAGCGTCGTCTTTGTGTGAATGGGATTCGAAACCAGAGTCACATCCATCACTGTTTGGTTCAAATTGTTAATGGAGGTGGCACATGGGACAATCCCATGCATTAGGTAGAATGTCTGCAGGAATATTTCAGGGCCGTTTAGAGAGAGAGAGACGTCAGTGCTTTAGTGATGGAAGAACTCACCAAGTAGTGGCAGCATCGATGCACCCGATACATGAACGACATTATATATATGCGAATACCAGCATCTACATCTCTTTTCTCGACCACCCTTTATTGTTCAACAAACCTATGTACAGATCTTGCCGGCAGCTTCTGGTCTATATAGGAGTGTTACTACGGTGGCTCTAGAGGAGCAACTAGTTTGCAGGAGTTGGGGATTCCGTTTACCGAGTCCTAACTTCGATGAGCCTTCTTCATCGACTTCCCTGGCTCTCTTTGTGAGGCTAAACTCTCTCTGGTATTCCTCTGGAACGGCTATTGCGGCCTCATTATTGGTACTCAATGCCCGAAATTTACTGTCTCTTGGGAGCGTCACCTTCCTCATTCTTTGCAAATCTTCCACGAATCCTGGGTTGGCTGTCCGCAAGCGCCTTCCTGCATGCATACTGAGAACAACACAATCCAATAATTTAGTGAGGAAGCCAAGGCACGCTTCTTGAAGGAAATGAGGATAAACGATGAAAATAAGAAATGTGAATAAAACATCTCTACAAAATGTTAGGGAGTTGATTCTTTCTTTTGTGGGCATTCCCTTAACTTCTGAAGTAACTTCTCATATGATTCTACGTAGTGTACAAAAAAATTCTCTGGTGGAGGGATCATTAGTAAGGCAGTGATGGATAGGACTTGGATCTCGACATTGTAACAGACAATGCCCTTAGTTTTTCATATAAATACACGGCAAAGAATTATGTAGCACCATGATGTTCGAGGTAAAAAAGAAGCACCACACTTAAACCAACATCACATGCAACATAAAAAGCCATGTCAGCAAATTGGTTAATCAATATACCTTGATCTTCCTCCCAAAGTTCCTCTTTGTTTTCTTGTTTCTGTATCTTGAGAGCTTCTCCCGGCGTTCTTCGCTGGTGCAGTTGCTGACAATGATCGGCTGCTCAAGTGGAGAATAGATAAAGCTCACATTACCATTACCAAGAGTCTGCCATAAAAACTCAGTATCAATGACCCAGCCCTATCCTGTGGAGATAACCAGAAACATCTAAAAGTTTCTCAGTCCATAGACTTTGTCACATGGCCAATCAATCTCAAATGAAGATAATCGCCAAAATTTGGTGTCTTGTTCAGGCACAGGCAATCAGAAATGACTAGTGAAACAGCAATAGACATACAACAGAGACAAGACATGATTTTCAGGCTAAAAAAGGATGTATACACAATAATAGAGTTGAGATAAACTCAAACAATTTCAATCTGAGATATTGAGCTCAAAATCAAGTGCAATAGAGAAGCTGAAAAACAAAAACTAACTGATGACGCGCACAGCTAAATTGAGAACATCATGCAAGGTGAATGACTTTGACCTTTATGTCTCCTTCGCTGAATGCCCTCCTCATCCCGTAAACAGCTCCATAATCAAGTCCGGAAAATTCCAGGAAACTCGGCTTTGCTGCAGCCCCATGCATCCAATCCATCGAGGTCAGGCTTCCTGAGCTCACACTTTTCTGAAATGGCTCATCAAAAGACAACTCATCCTTTAGGGATTCGTTTTCATCTATCCTCACAGGAGGTATCTTTTCATCGAAAGTTCCAGCTAGCGGCGCATTAATCCCCGCTTTCTCCAGGAGATCCTTCTTACAATCATAGAAGACCTCGCTGAACAGTGGGTCATTCTGAAGCGACATAAAATCTGCAACCTTCAGTCCTTGAGGCAACATGACGTCTTCCCCACTGGACATCATCGAAATGGCTGCTGTCATCGGATCCAGGCCCACAACCGGCTGCGGTTCTTCTATTACAGGCTCTGGAGCTTTGAAAAGATCCCCTTCTGCACCAAGGTCATATTCTGATATGGCGGTGGCCTGAATTAGGTTGCCCTTCAATGGAAAAGAAATTAGAAAAAAGAAACTAAAAATAGGATTAGGAAATTCAAAGACATGAACATGATAGAAATACAAGACAAGCCATGAGTCAAAATGGTTACAACATGTGCAGAACGTGATATAAATTTTGGCAAATAATAGTTCAAGGGTAGCTACTACTTGAGAAATCTTACTCATGCACAATAGAGCAGGACTGTAAAGCATCGAAAACGGACATCAACAACATTTTGGACCTTTGATGATCAAGCTGCAACATACGATGGCAATACTTACGGAGATCCTATGCTAATCATCATGATCAAAACCTGGCCCGGTATCATCCTTTTCTACCAAGTTTTCATTAGCCTTTCAAGATGAAAGACGACTACAACTCTGAAAATCTCGACTCTTTTTTGCTAAAATCGCAGCCTTAAAGCTTCACACGATGAAGGGAACAATTCACACTTCCATATTATTTTGCCATCAGATGACTCCGTAGCTTCAAGAGACATAAATACAAGAAAACTTCTGCGTGTTTCATCAGTCCCTTTATTTAATTCTGTGCTCATCCATATATAGCTTAATGTTTTGGAAAGGAGCCGATAACCGAAGGAACTGATCCAAAAGCTAGTTTCTGAATCTCCAAAACGTATCCATTCGCAAAAAATAGCCAAAAACACCACGTGGCAGTAAACAGAGCATGCGGTTTTTGTCAAAATCCAAGTACCAGATATAGTTCGCTCACCGGAAAGAGCATTCCACTTTAGGCAAAAGCAGAGACCCATTGCAACACTTTCAAAGACTTGCAACACTTTCAAAGACTACCAGCTTTCCTTTATCTTTCTTTCTACATATGGCGTCTAAAAATAATAATCTTACAGGATATGAACAATCAAGTGGGAAGTTAGCTTTTGCTTTTTCCCATAAAACCATTACTTTCTATTTTATTTGTTCTCTAAGTAAGTGCTCTTCCTTTTTTTTGCTGTGTCCTCACGAAGTCTCTTAGAAAGCCGGAGAACCTGCCAATTGGGTTCGAACGCACATAGAAACTTCGAAGCAAATGGAAACAAGCTTATCGAACACGGAAATGGGATACCAAGATTTTTTCCCATCTATGTCCTCTGTTTCTTATCCTTTTTAAGGTCCAGCATGTAAAGCGAAAGTCCAGTTGTTTCCACTAACGCTCTTTCGTAAATAACCTTTTGCCGGAAAAGGTAAAGAGAAGCTTTCGATGATCATAATTCAAATACCCTCATGATCAAGAACACAAAGCAGCCGCTGCATTACAACATTTTTTCTTGACATTTTCATATTACAAGCAAATTGATCAAAGTTCAAGACTGTGAAGAAACGATCAGATAGGCAAGAGAACACCCAATTTCAGTTCTTCCTCAAACCAAATCTGATAAAGTAAATCAATGATCAATGACCCGTCATGAGCATAAAGTTTTACGCCTCATTCACAAATTTTCTCCAAGAAAAAAACGAATCGAAAAAGTTACTTTCAGCAAACACCTAGATGATATCAGCAGAGGCAAGAAGAACAAGTACCAGAAAACGAGCAATATGATGTGAATTCACACAGGCCAACAACAGAGCAGTGTAGTCATCATGAAGTATGTATATGCATGCACAGATGGAGAAGAAGCAGTGAACTGATTAGAGACAGACAGACAGACAGAGACAGAGAGAGACAGAGAGTACCACAGAGGCATTTGACTTGTGGGTTTTCCAAAACTCCTCAAGCTGCTGAACTTCCTGAGACAAGTTCTGGAAGCAAGGGAACATCAATCCTGTCTCTGCATACATTTCTTGAAAAGCCAAGAGAAACCCCCCAAGAAGCTCCCCACACAAAAAAGCCTAGCCCTTCCCAGAAACAGAGCCTCAATTCTCAGAAAGACCAGGACAGAGCCAGACGGGCAGACACTGCCGCACCCGATTGCTTGCTCTCCTGAAGGGTGTTGAATAAAAAGACTCCAAGGAGGAGAGAGGGCCGCTTATATAGAGAGAGAGGCGCAGAAAAGAGACATCTTTCCTAATGATGCGATGCGAATTGAGGGGGTGGGTTTTTTTTTTATATGACAAGGACAAATGATGTAAAGGGACCCCATTCTCTCTCTCTCTCTCTCTCTCTCTCTCTCTTCCCTCGTCGTGTTCGTGCTGCGTCTTTTGCTAAAAATCCCATCTTTCTACAACTTCATTTTCCTTTCTTCTTTCGATTGGGGAGGAAAACGGGTGGTCTTTTTCTGGATTATTGAATTGCGAATTGCAGGAGGTGTTGAATGAATACGGACGAGAACATGGTGGACGTGTTCGGGGGCGGGGACAATGCTCGCCTGCTCATCATCAGTCGTCGTCGGACGCCAGAGGCTGGGGGGGGCGCGCCGGCCACGCGCCTTTCGCTTCGCGTGTAAACGGAGGGACGGTCACCGCGTGCGCCTAATAGACGAGATTCCGGTTATTATGAACTTTGTCGTTTTCCGTTTAAAATGAGTAAAATTCCCCAAGTCATATTAAATTTTCTACTATGTATAATGTAAATTAAGTAATTAATGAAAAATATTTTTATAATTGATAATAATTTATATCTAAACTTTTCGATTAATGATGAATTTTTTTTTGTTCAATCATTTTTATAAGGAACACGAGTAGTTATTTTAGGAAAAAAAATTTCCAAATCGTTCATTATTGTGTCTGTGACCATCTGGATTCGAAGAAAAATTTGTAAATCAAAGAAACTGTAAGTTATATTTTCGTGTTTAACCTATCGCTCATCTCAAATGCGATATAATTAAAGTACACGCACGGCATGTGAATCCACCTAATCCAAAAGTCCAAATGACAATAAATCAAAAGATGGGTGTGATACCTTTTGAAAGATCGATTATAAAAGTTCAGACTTCATTGATTATGTCGATCAAATCATGCAAATAATTCTGAACCCAAAATTGCTCGATAGTATCTCGATCATCGGCCTAATATGAGGGTGAGAAACAAAATTGCGTGAGTGAGTAGTACAGACAATGAGTATTGAGTATTATTATGTTATTATCCACATCATTTGTACGAGATCAAAACACCTAACACGAATTGAGACTCGATAATTGGGCGAAATAGAGGGTCTCTATCCAACAGTCTTCAAGTAAAATTTTCGGTTCGGAAATTTGAGCCTAGCAGCTTCTGGATAGCTTCGAAAGCATGAGAAGAATATTATTTGGTATCTCTCTCTATTCATTAATAGTAAATAATGACCATGATAGGCCAGGCGCCACCTTGCGAATGCGAAAATATATATATGTATATATTATATATATGTACCCGTCATGACATAGTTGACTGTAATTTGTTTAGATTGACATCCAACCAATGAGATAATTAAGGTAGCAATCTAGTAATTATATTCGTTGGTCAACCATCTAGGAGGTCAAAAGCTAAATTAATTGCATCCACTTTTACATTTCTCAATTTCCATTCTCCTTAATTAGGGTATAGCATATCTACTTTTTGCATGGCATGTGCTTTTCAATACATAGATGGGTAATCAGTTTATTTTATTTTATTTTATTCTTCCCCAAAAGTTTTAGGTCAACAAAATTTTACACATTCGGGAAACTGGGGACATGTGTGGTGAAAAGTTTCGTTACATCGGCTGAATTTACCTCACCCTGATTTTTATCTTCCAAAATTTAACAACAAAAGACCACAAATCTCTTCTATTTAAAAGCGTGCGTTTTTGTTCTTCTTTATAATGAAATCGATCGTGATTCCTTGAAACTATCTTCAAGATCGCTTAGACAAAAAAATTATCTCGACATTCTCTTCCGTCTTTTGTTTTTATTTTAAATGTTGGCAACACCTTTGGTGGGACGACTACTTCGTCTTCATGAAGAATTAGTTTGCGAAAGCCTCGAGCATTATAGCCATGTAAACTCAGAAGTGTGCAAGACATTCTCTCAAAAAGTTGCGTTGGACCCGCCAATGGTGGAAATTGCCAAAGGAGTCGCTGTTGATTAAAGAAAGACGACATGAACTCAAAGACTTATTCAGCAGCGTGCATTAGGTCTTTTCGTTAAAGCAAGCGCATACGATTCGCACACATCATGCAACGAGTCGATCTCGTGGAAACATTTCGGGAGGTATAAAACTTCTGCAGCTGTTCAGCACCTCCAAGCTACCCTTTCATCACGACCGTGACATCATGGTTTTCTTTATTCACGCAATACCGAAATGTCGAAACAGCATGCCCGAAATAATCTCGAGATAAAAGCAAATTGCCGAGTTGTGTTTCGGGTAAGGCTTCTCTTATAAGATGAGCAACGTGACTTGCGAATTTGCTTGATGAAAACGTCATAGCTGAGCACAAAATGTATTTCATTGAAACGCGACGGATTTTAATCATTTAAATAACCTCTTTGCCTGAAAGAAAAAGAAAAAATAAGTATGCAAAGCCAGTCAATATTAAGAAGCGAAGTAAGTTAATTTGTGAATCAACGCTCTTTATCAATATTTGATTTGACATATACTCACGTTGGCGGTCACTATCATAATCCTATTAATGTGTAATCTTTTATTTTCGCTGTTTGTGCACGAAATAATTTTCTTTAACTATATATATGTATACCCACAGTTCCAACAGTCCATGTGAATAAGCCACCATGCTATTGTCATGCCACTGACAACAAAACCCTAATCATGTTCTCCAATCAATAATTGGTCTCCAAGGACCATATTTGGCAGTAGTAGCATCGAACCATCTTGTGCAAAATGTATCGTCCTCAGTGGAAGAAAGGGTCATTTAAAGAAAACCTGTTCAGCCCATAATAGACTATCAAAATCTGGTAGTTGCTTTGCAACTGCTGACAGCACACCTACTTCTAAAATTGAATAATTAGGGCTTGAATTCCAAAGGGAAACGCATGCTTAAGCCGATACTTTTAGCGTTAATCAAGGATGAAATACCGCACTTTGAAAAGATTAAAGAAATAGGACAAAACTGGCCTATCCCTTGGTGAAAGTGGTAGAGAAAAGGAGTGAAAAAAATGGAGAAGGCAAAAATAGAAAGAGAGGGTACTTATTTGTTATAGAATAGCTCCATTTTATTTCCCTTTTACTTTGGTTGTAATTTCGAACAGTCATTCTCGTACTATTAATTTCTACGAAGGTGAAATACCTGAAGAGTTAGATTTACTAATTATAAACTTCAGTTGACTAGTGAAATAAGTCTAACGAAATTATTCTTGTGAAAATACACAAAATTTATTTTCGTGGCCTATATGGCTTGGAAACTTCTGCTTTTGATGTGTTTTTTTTTTCCAAGGCTTCAACACAAAGCTAAAAAATTCGATCACGGAATGAAGCGAAAACCGTCATCATCGACCATTGTATTCTCCCCCTTGATAATACAAAAAGAAAGGAAACAGAAAGAAATTAAAAAAAAAAAAATTGAATTTTATGAGCTGTGTGGATGTATACCCATTTAAGATTCTTCCTTCCAATTTGATAAAAAAATATTCAAATTCTCTTCCAATGTGGAAAGGCCTGTTCCCACCATGCTGCAAATTGGCATTTTAAAAAACGTTTCTTGAAAAGTGTCGAGCCTACTTTTGTCCCTGTCTCAAATTTAACTGGTCAAGTCGAGGAAGGGCATAAGATCGATCCGCTAACGGAATTGACTGTATCACCATTGGAAGGAGGAATCAACGCGGTTCGAAATTTTTTCACCAAAAATGTCATGGACAACCTTCAAACGAGTCATATAATCAGACTTGGAACCTTAACCATCCATTGACTTTTTTTGCTTTTCATAAGCCAAGATCTTGTGAGGTAAATTCAGCCTTTCGATTTACCCTTAGATCGAGCAAATCTATCTCTGAAATAAGAGGCGATGAATCAATGAACGATCATTAAGAAACCCTCTCTACATCTTTAATGGTTAATGTAATTTAGTTTAAAGAAAAAAAGAGTATCTAGCTATCATATCGCATTAGGTAATATATCCTAGTAACATTTGTTCATAACGAGTGATGCAAACTCAAGGCGGAGAAAATTACTAACTTAAATTACTGTTTATCCAGTTTGAAGTAAAGCTCTTCTACAACCTATTTTTGATTGGCAAATGGCAGGAGAGATTCTCAAGAGGGAAAGTTCCAAGAAGTTCTCATTCTATGAGGTAGGATGCAATGATCATTGGCATGGCATAGCCTTTTAGTTTGAAAGAAAGTTGATGGGAATAACCTGTAGTTGGGTTGTAAAGTGAGCGAATTTCAACCATAAAGGAAGAAAAAGGAGAAGTATATGCTCCAATTTTGGTAATGAAGAGTGATGAAACGTGCACTTTGGGGCGACTCATGGGCAGTACGATTGAACCTCAAATTCCCACATTTGGAAAAACAGATCGTAAAGGGGAAGCTCCATGGGGGCTTTAGGTGCGCAACACTTGTCAACAGCAAGAAGAAGTGGTTCCGACCAATAGAATGCGTACGCATGTTGCGGTGCCATCGTGACGCTTGGCGGCCATACAACGACGTTGACGTTTTGTTGACTTTAGCGGACAAAAAATGGGCAAATAGACAAATAGACAAAAAAAAGATGCCTTGTGTTTCAACAAGGTTATTGGGAAATTATATGCCAAGGGGTTGGAGCCACATGATTGGACGTTGTTAAATAGAATACATTGCACCATCTTCTTCTTTTTTTCCAGTCAAATTATTATTGTTTTTGTTTCATTTTGTGATATTCATAATGATAATAGTCAAATATTATGCATTTTTGGCTAGAAAATACAAAGAGAAGACAAGATGAACGATGGAGAATGCTGGCCGAGTGAGGAAACGCCAAAGGCCGATGCCAAAGTTCATGCACTTTGAGTTTGGGTTTGAAAAAAACAATTTATGTAGTTTCCACTAATTAAAATTACCACATATTTATTCTATATGATATTCATGAAAATGCGACCTTTTATTATCATTGCTTAAAGCAATTCTATGTGCAAACTTCACCCAATTCAGTAATTAAATATGTCTGCGCGCATCTCTATTCATACAAAATAAACTTTTGCTGCAGTTCCAGTTAACTATCATCTTTTCGGGAAAAAAAAAATTATTGATGTGCCGTTAATCCTTGGTGCCGAAGAATCAACATGGTAGTCCCAACTTTAGTTGAAGGGAGTTTTCTTGTTGCCTGTTTGTGGCAAACTAGATGAAGTGATTGAAAACCTGATCTTCTTTTTCTTGGTTGGCCAACGAGCATTAATTTTTCGATCCTGAGCTTTGTCTCGAGGGTTAGGAGGACTGAACTTGGGAATGGTGGCGATGGACAAAGACAAAAGAAATGGGCCTAAAGGGAAAGTACACACAGCTGGAGAGGATTGTCGGGTAGTGCCCCTTTTGTTTTATCTTCGAGATGATGAATTGGAGTTGGAATTGCCATTGGTTTTTCAATTGGGACCCTCTTGTATCCCTCGTGTGGCCCAAAACTCGAAGACCCTTTTTGGATTCTTTCGGGATGGGAGCATATATGAAGTGATGAAACTTGAAAACGAGGGTTTTCCAGAGTGGTTTCTAACTAGTTGAAGTTGACATTTGACAAGAGAAGCTTTTCATTTTAGTGCCACTACAATGCCACAAGACATGCATTTGCTAGCTTTAATTCCATGTTTGGTAGCTCCATTATAGCCCTTTTTTAAATTTGCTGGTTGGAATCAAAGTTTTGCTATTCGAGTTCCAGATGTGTGCACATAAATTGATATTAATTTATCAATTAATTCACAAGATTGATATATTGATTGAGAACCATATTAATCTATACTTGAGCCGAACACTTGAATTTTGACTTGCATCTTACCCTTATTTATGAGGTTGATAGAGTGATTTATTAGTTAGAATTACAATTGATTTTCTCATCGTAGTTTAAATTTAAAAAAAAAAAAGGCACAAGAGTTCATCAAAATTTCTACTTATCTAAAGAAGCCAAAATCCGTGCATTTGTCTATGGAAATCAATATCATTCAGCGGCCTTAACGCAACTAGAGAATTCGAAATAACTTAATAACTGACCCTTGGGGTCATGAATTATCAGGATAGGGTTTTTGACATGTTTATAAATGATGACGATGCAATATCATTGTTGTTTATATATAAACAAATTGAATATGCAAAACAAAAAAGAGAAAACAGAGAAAAAATGAGAACGGTCAATACTAGGGAATCTGACATAATATGTATATTCTGGCGAAGACAAGGACATGATATCCATGTATTGATGTTCCGCAAATACATACCTTCGGTAGAGTGATAATGGTTCAACATTTCATACCTTTGCTCATGTTGCAAAAAAAAATAAAAATAATTTTTTTTTAAAAAAAGTACATCAAAATGATACGATAAAATCTGAGAAGTCGCCCTATTTTATTTCATTTATTTTTGGTAAAAACCACCAAAAACCCCAAACTTTGTCTAAAATAACAAATTTACCCTAAACTCTATGATCAAAAGCATTTTCGTTTTATTTTTTCTGTTTTTCCTTCTTCTTCTTTTTTTTCATTTTTTTTTTCTTCTCTCTTTCCTCCGTTGACCATGACAGAGGGAAGCCGGACTTAGGCAAGGATGCCCTCGCCTAGGTGTTGCCCTCGCCAGCCCAGGCGAGGAAAGCCCTCACCAGATTCGGCGAGGGTGGCCTTTGCCTGGGCCGGATCTAACGAGGACAGCCCTCACTTGATGCCAACAAGGGTGAGGACAACCCTCGCCAGACCCTTGCTAGATCTGGTGAGGGTACCCCTCGCCCGACGCCGTCACCCTCACCTGAGTCTGGCTTCTCTCTGCTATGGCCGGCGGAGGCTAAGGAGAAGAAGAAGAAAAAGAAAAAAAAAAAAAAAATTTAAAAAGTAAAAGACGAAAATGCCTTATAATTTAGGGTAAATGTATTACACGGATATAAGTTTAAAATTTTTTGTGTCACAAAAAAAAAATTGAGATAAATGTGTCAAGATTAGCAAAGTTTGGGGTTTTTCATATCACAAAAAAAAGTTTGGAATAAATTTATTATTCTAGGCAAAGTTTGGGGTTTTTGGTGGCTTTTTACCTTTATTTTTCTACATATCTAGCTAAAAAAATGCATTTAAAAAGGCCAAATGAAATCCCTCGAGGCAAAAATTGGAAATTACACCCACATACATACTGAAAATCTAAAGAGATCCAGGAAGGTCAGATGGAGAAATTGTTCCCTACAGTGAATCTTCCAAACACTTACATAGAAATTTACACTTCGTTTGTTTAAAAAAAAAAAAAAATGAATAATTTTAAAAAAATAATCTTAAAAATAATCGCGTGTGTCGTTTACAAAAATAAATTAATAAAATAATATTTTCAGTATTCACAAAAATGTTCATACATAAATTACTGTTAATAATGAAAATAATTTTTATTGATTAATTATTTTAAATGATACAAAAATATTTTTGAAAAAATATTTTTAAATTATATATTTTTTGTAAACTAAACGAAACCTTAATCACGTGTTCGAGCAATTGTCCCCATCAATTGCTCTAAATTTATCGTACGAACCAATTCGCGTATGGACAAGAACAGTAGTAAAATCACATTATGATGGGCTCAGTGGAGGGGAAGATGATAAGTGGATGTGACCCATCATGCTATTGCTGGGACACCAATTCCTCCATCTTGATAATAAATCTCTTTTGTTTTCTTCTGGCTTAATATACATACATACATATATACACACACACACACATACTGAGAAATTATTATGATATATAATATTAGGAGCAATAATGGTCCATTCAGATAAATATATATTATTCACATTTCACTTTTAAAATCTCTGCAAATAAAGTTTTCTGTGAGGTCAGGTCCGTGTCCACGTTGCACAACATGGTGAACTTAAAAATTATGTCATGAGACTTATACTGCACGAAATCACGTGAGATTGTTATCCAGCTCACATTAAATAATGTTTGTACATCACCTAAAAATAAAGCTTTTGATCGGTACTATCGTGTTAGATTCATTTTTCCTATTTAAAAAAGTTGCTATCTCCATCATGAACATTATTAGGTCTAATTTACTCTGCAAATATTGAGAAAATTACTCATACTCATTTTTTGGGCATGCTATTGTAGACGTATCCATCAAAGCTATTATCGTCTTGAGATTTTTGTGTGCGGCCAAATCCGCAAGGTGACATGTCGTAGATGTGCCAAATCACGCGAGATTAGCTGTCATTTTCTAACTTTAATCCAATTTGGACACTCTCGCAATTTGATAGGTACTACATTTGGTGCACTGTTGTCAATATTGGTTGTCAAGAAGTGAGTCGCTGACCATGCTAGACAAATAATGCTATATATGTAAAAGTTTATTTATTAAATTGATATGCCAACTGGCGCGGCATGTTGAATATATTTCACTTATCAAATGACTCATTTGTAGCTAATCACGTTACTTAAGCCCCAACAGGAAAAAGGATTAGGGCTATTTTTCTGGACCGATCCTAATTATATTTGGATAATTGATTTTTTTTCCTTCTTGCTTAATATACATGTACATATATAAAGTTATAAGCAAGGACGGTCCATTAAGTAAGTCTATATTACTCACATTTCATTTTCGAGATTGCTGCAGTTTTCTATGAGGTCAAGTCCATATTGCCCAACATGGTGAATTTAAAACTTAGGGATGAGCTACTAGAAGTCTTAAAACTCGTTGCCAATGTACAATCAAACTATAAAAATTTCAGAAAGTACAATTATGTCATAAAATTTATCAAATTAATGTAATCAAGTACTTATATTAATTTCGTCCAACTTAACTAATGGTAAATGCTAACTTTGCCCCTTTTTTTCTCTCTCTTCGTGGTGATGGTGTTGTTAAAACATGAAACATAAGGCCAATATGATGTTGTTTGAGTCCAAATCTGATTTTTAGTACAAATTTTATTTAAATTATATTTAAAATAAGCAAACTTAGAAAACTTGCACAAAGAAAAGGAAAAAAAAAGGGAAAAAACCACCAAAAACCCCCAACTTTGCCTCGAGTGACGATTTACCCCAAACTTTATTTTATGACGTAAAAAACCCGAACTTTCTGTTGTGACACATTCAGAAAAAAAAAAAAAATTCACAAAGAAAAAAAAAACCCTCGCCCGACGCGCCGAGGGCCGCCCTCGCCGGCGTCGGGCGAGGGAGCCCTCGTCCGACGCCGACGAGAAAACTAAGTCCTTGCCTGTGTTTTTATTCTTTTTTATTTTTTACTTTTTCTTTCTTTTTAAATAAAACTTATGTTTTGGATTTTTTATTTTATAAGAAAAGTTTAGGAAAACCCTTGCCTGTGTTTTTATTCTTTTTTATTTTTTACTTTTTCTTTCTTTTTAAATAAAACTTAGGGGGGAAACCCCAACAATGCTCGTTGTGGCATATTTACCTTGATTTTTTTTTCACATTAAAAATCTCAAATTATGTCCACTGTGTCACATTTACCTTAAACTTTTTCTTAAGAAATAAAAAACCCAAAACATGTACCTTTATGACAAATTGACCATCAATCAAGGTTCGTTAGATGATTTCTTTTAGTCAAAACAGTGTTGTTTTTCATTCATTTAAGCCACATGGGTGGCATGTGAACATTGTTTGCTTTTATGATGTCAATGTAAGCAAATTTAACGGTCCTTATTAATAGAATTATGATGAACAGCAAATGTGTCACATAATTTCAAATTTGAGATTTGTTTATGTCACAAAAAAAAATTATGATAAATGTGTCAGTAGACATAGTTGAAGGTCTTTTGTGGCTTTACCCTAAAACTTAAGTAAAATTTGAATTTAAAATTAGATTTAGACTAAAATGATGTTGTTTTAGTCACATTAGCACCATGTAGACAGAGAAAATAATAAAAAATATCACGTCAACATTTTTCATTAGCCAAATTAGAGGGACAAGATATCATAAGTGTCATGACTTTTATACAACACTCATTCGAATGTAAAAACATTTGTGGTGAATGTTTTTAAAGATTTATAGTATTCAAGTGATAGATTGAAAAGTTATATGGTACTAAAATAATTTGAAAAAAACAAATTACGATACTCAAATGAGTGTCCTACATAAGTTATAATACTCAAATAATTGAAAAAAAATTATGGCATTCAAGTGGGTGTCATAAAAACGTTATGACACTTGTGATGTCATTTTCTCCCAAATTGAACAAAGTTAATAGAAAGGACTTATTGCACAAATTTGATAAGTTATAGGACTTAAATACACTTTTCGAAGGTTTTAGTATTTAATTGTACTTTTATAATAAGTTTTAGGATATTTAGTATGCTTGTCCCTACAAATTATGTCACGAGACGTATACCACATGCAATAACTACATTTTGTTATTCAGTGCACATTAGATGATGTTTTTGCACCACCTAAAGCTAAAGCTATTGATTGATAACATCGTGTTAGATTTATTATTTTCTATATCTCAACAATGAAAATTATTAAGTCTAATTTCCTATGTAAATATTGAGATAATTATTCATAAAATTATTAAGTCTAATTTCCTATGTAAATATTGAGAAAATTATTCATACTCATTTTCTTCGGCACGCTATTGGAGACATATCCATCAACGCAATTATGATCTTAAGAATTTTGAGTGTGGCCAAATCTGCAAGGCGACATGTCATGTCGTGTGCCAAATCATGCGACATTACATGTCAGTTTCCAACTTTAAGCCAATTTGGACATACTCGCAACTTGACAAGTCGTACATATGGTGCATTGTTGTCAATATAGGTTTTCGAGTACAATGTACTAAGTCTCTGACCATGCTGGACAAGTAATATAAATATGTAAAAACTAATTTACTAAATTGAAATGCCAAGTAAATGAAGTGTGATGTTAAATACATTTTACTTGTTAAATGACTCATTTGCAGCTAATAGTATTACTTAAATGTGTTATGAACTTGAAGCACTAAGCCGCACTAGAAAAAATTTTGTGGCGACTGATCATTTAAAACTAGATAGGTAAGAGATAGATATAGTAAATATAAATTATAGTTCCATGGTTCGACAAACTTTGCATTCAACTTGTCACGTAAAGTATGATATCAGTTCTTCAATAGGTAAATTTCGCTCCTTATTAGCTCCGAAGGAACGAGGATTGAAAGAATTTTAGATACGTACATGCAAATTCTTCACCTAAACTGGCTGTTTTGGTCCGATGGTTTTAGCCTTTCATGTTTACCTCGAGCATATACGGTCCATATTCCAAGCTCCTCCTCAGCAAAACCATGTCCTTCTACAAAAAAACCAGTGCTGTAGCACCTCCATCTGTCTGCATCAGCCTCTAACCACAACACCCTCTTTTAATATCAGTTCTTTTTCTTCTTTTTTTGTCGGACTTTTATAGTATCAGGTTAAGAGGTGCAAAACATAGTCTTTTTGGACAAGACCACTCATTATTGTACCATGTCCATATCTATAGACATGAGAAATCTAGATATTTAAAAATTGGGATCAGTTTTTCCTTCTTATTAATCATGACAGTGACCAAGAAGTTAATTTTATTAGTGCAAGTTGTCTTTAGTCATCTTTCTTGTCGACAGCGATTTCGATCAATATTGCGCATATAGGACGGCGATATTTTTTATATGTTAGTTTACGCCGGCTCCTACCCAGATTTCCTCACGCATCTATCCAAAAAATAATAATAAATAAATTCAACTCCAGATATTTTCTCCCTAAGGCAGTGCTGCTATTTTATGCATCTCGTTCTTTAGAGCGCATTCTCCAGAAGAGCATTACACTTGGCAAGTCCCAATAAAGCTGCATGATAAGGTCTGGTCCGATGAACAAGGCGAGACTATTTTTTGGGTTGAATTTTGGGGTCCCTGTACATTCCCCAGCCAAAACGCAAGTCACAGGTTCTAGATATCACTAGTAATAAAATGAAAGAAAAACAAAATAAAATAAAATAAAATAAAGTAAAATAAAATAAAATAAAATAGATATGAAATAGATTCTGGAAAGCGCTAAGAAGAGAGAGAAACAGGGAGTCAATTCAATGCGAGCCCAATCGCATGGCAACTGCCTGGGGATAGGACAATGGGTGGTGGCGCCCATCAGCTTTTTGTGGAAAATGGCTTGTGAAGAGGACTTGGGTGGAGTCTTCAATGGTTACAAAACAAAGAAGAATACAGACTGTATATTTGCTGAAATTCCACAAAGTGATGCCGTAATTCAAGCGACAATGTCTATGTCTTGACAGCGTAGACATGTACACGCGTGATCGGATTGAACGGGTTTCGTTTAATAGCTTCGAGCCCAATTATAGCGATGTCGTCGCATTCAAAAGTTAGACATGTGAATAGGAAATGGGTGAGTTTGGATTAAGATCTGTGTTGATCCCTAGTAAGTTAGGCTAGTGTCAAGGTTCAGATGAAGGGCTTTCAATAATTACACTTTCCGGTGACCATTTAACGTTCCTCATTACTAAGGTTGGTTTGGTTGTTGGGTGTTGCAGTCCCCACGGACTAAGCAAGCCGTGGGGCTAAAAAAATTTATACTTCTGACACAACAGATGCGATACTAAGAAATTCCTACATCAGCTTATAATAAGTAGGGTATAAAAAAATGAATGTCACATGTGGACTCTCAGTTGGATTATTAATGTTGTAGTAAGCGGTAGGCCCGAATTGTGTTTTTTTTTCCGTAGTTTTGAAAAGTGATTCCATTACAATCAAATTAATAAGCATTTGTACGTAGATTGATTATATAGAGTGGCGAGGAAACACGTATCGCCTTTGTAATCCAAAATTACATATCGGATAAATGGCATGTTAGAAATTTACTGAGTTGTGATTCTCCTAGCGTTTGGTAACTTTTGTTGAATGTTTTGGTAAATTCATCATTGTTTTCAATGTTTAGAATAGACACCGATTTCCTTATTTATGTACCGTTACACTAGATATCTTAGTGACTTATCAAAATATTATTTTGGAACCATATGTTTATGCCACTTGTAACTTTTTAAACTTGAATACCTTCCTCTCATTCTCCGCCAAGTATTTTCAACCCAATATCATAATTGTTTTTAACATTGGTTAATCATTCTTATACTTTGTAACTTACATAAGTCTTCCAAGTACATCCCCCTCTTGATCGTATGAAGCCGCTAAAGTATTTAGGTTCTAAATAGAGAGCTTCAACTCATTCTTGCAAAGAAAAGAGAGAGCAATAGTCACATTCCTCTCTAATTTCCATTTTCCATCTTTTGAAGGTCCAACACTTGTGTTATTAAAGCCTCTAATTTAATCTTTCAAGAGTTTGCAAGATGGTTTTGTTGGCTTTATTCGCTTTTCTAAATTAGTTTTGTTGAAAGTTTGAAAGTTGTTCATCTTTGTTCTTGTTTATTTTGCCTTGAAGGTGATTAAGGCTTTGAGCTGATAGTCTTTGTTAAAGGTAAGTGAAACTTTATGAATTAAGTTAGATTGTTCTACTTAATACTCTTGATTTGATTTTTTGATGGTGGTTAAGTTTAGCTTAAATTTTGATGTGAAGTGTGAGAAAGTTTCATTGATTAACTATTGAGTTGTTGTGTCCATTTGACTTGAACCAATGAATCTTCACGTGCTGAGGTCAGAATATAATGGAAAATGCATATGTAAATTATTCATACTTGTCAAGCTTACGTTTCTTGTGTCACACATAACGTTTTGGGGCATCACAAAAGGTTAGCCTCTGACAAACCCATTTAGTTAAGATAAATCAAAAGGAAAAGGTAAGGCGCAAGGAAAAGAATAACTTGGGCTTCATGATTGCAAATGTTCTAAGCTTGAACATAATCGTTTCTTGCATGAACAGGCTTGTGCAAAAATCATATGTCTAATCGAAGAGTGCAGAAAACTATAATGTGTTTTGTGTTGGATACTTCAGTATGAACAAATTGACATCTTTAATTCACATAACAATCATAGACTTTCCCAAATTTTCAGTTCATGGTCACACTTCGTGTTGTGTGCTAGGAAACACCAACACTCTTTATAAGTCTTCGTATCGTATCAGATACTCCAACACATGTTCAACACTTGAAAACTCTTAAACACTCTTCGACACTTGAACAACATGTGTCGAGAAATCTGACATCTAATCAACTTTCGTGACACTCGAATCAAAATTCTAATATACGAGTTTACAACACATAATTTCGACACATGAGATCAATTTTAAAAATTTTCAATAAATGATGGGTCAAATATATATATATATATAAAAAATATATGAAAAAAATAAAAAGCAATAATAAAAATAATAAATGCAAAAACAAGAAAAACCTAATATTCTTTTTTTCTTCTAATTCTTACTTCCCGTAATACACAATTCAGCCCCAATTTTTTTTCTTCTCTTCTAACACGTTTGACACGCAAATCCATAATGGAAATTGCTTATATCATTTTCCCTTCAAATTTTATGGATTATTGGAATGAAGTTGAATTTGCCAAATTGATATAATGAATGATATTAATAAATTGTGAATTAATGTTTTTAATGTAAACTCATTCTAGGCTTTTTTTACTATTTATTTATTTGTAAATTTGAATCAAATTAATTTAATTTAAATAATCATAAAAATGATAATTTATTTTGTATATATAAAAATATACATTTAATAAATAGCGTGTCACAACATGTCGAAATTTTCTATTTTTTTAGAAATGACATGTCGACATATCATGTTGTGTTGTGTCATATCGCGTGTCGCTTGTCGCGTGTCAATGCTACTTAGGTTATGTGTTGTCCTACTAGTACCAGTCATTCATGACTCTATCTTTTCATAGGACATTGATGACGTTCACGGTGGACAGTTAATCAAATTCAATCTTCTAAATCAAAATTAATTATTAGTCGTTGGGATTGGAAACTCACAATGACAAAGTTTAGCATGTGAAAATATCTCCATTTTCACCGGTAGTATTAAGAGAAAAATAAATAAATAAATGAATATATATCACATATTTTGGATGACTTTGCTTAGTATCATGTAATTTCTTTGAGGAATTCAGTGAAGAAGAAGATATAGAGTGCGTTTGGTAACCATTCTGATAAAAAAAATATTCTTGTGATAGGTCCTGTTTTTGGTCAGAAATATAGTGAAGTTTTTGGTTTCATTGCTTGTTGCTTTGTCTGGTTCAATAATACCGCTTATCCTATTCCCGAGAACAAATTCTAAGTATTTGAAGGCATTTGGTAACTGCCCAAAATTTTTATTCTCGGCATAGAATTGCGTTTGGCACCGTTCTCAAAATTTCTAATCTAGACTATTTTCTTATATTTTTAAAAATAATTTTATTTCTTTATTTCTTCTTTTTCTTTTCTTTTCTTTATCTTCTTCCTCAATCAGTCACTAGCTTTAAGATGACCAGCGACCGGCTAGACAAGGACCGGCGACCTTGTCGGAGAGTTGTCGGCCCCTAGTGGGGCCACGTCTTATTGGTCGAGTCTTGCCGGCAACTGGGCGAGGCTGAGCTCGCTTAGATGCCAACAAGGCTCAACCTCGTCAAGCCATCATGAGGTCGACCTTGCCTTGGTCAGGCTACCGGTTGGCCAACACCAACCTCGCGGTAGCCCAATGAGGTCGAGCCCCACCAGCGGCTGGGCAAGCTTGGCCTTACCGGTGGCTAGGGGAAGCCTGAGTGAGTCTAGTCGTTGGCTGGGTGAGCCTCCAGTGAGCTTGTCGAACCTCACCCTGGCCTGGCAAGCCTTCGGCGAGCTCGGCCAACTTGTTGTTAGAAACCGGCGGTGATGGATGGCGGCGACGATGACGGCAATGGAAGAAGAAGAGAAAAGAAATAAAAACAATAAGGAAATAAGAAGAGAAAAGAAAAGAAAAAATTTCGTTTGGCTTGATTCTAAAATTATTCCGAAGAACAAAAAATCAACTTTTTTTTACTTCTTGATTCTACTCCAAATCTATTTCCATGAACAAATTTGTTCCTAGGAACCAAAAAAATTACCAAACGAATTTCTATTCCAAATCTACTCCTAGGAACAAAAGAACATAATCACAATTATTTGGCCGGTTGCCAAACGCGCTCGTAGCATTCCTACCCTTAATGGTGAAAACAATCGCTACACACACAAAAATAATATGGGTATGTTTTTGCAAAGGTCAAGACTAAGCAATACCAACCTTCGGTATTTGCAACAATCAATTGTAATTGGAATGCCTTAGTAACAAAATATATACGAAAAAATTTTGATCTTACACAAATGCTAAAGATATTTTGGATGCCTTAGAGATCAAACACACAAACAAGGTATAGATAGATTAATACTTTGAAATATTTTGAATGTCATAATTAATGGAAAATTAGTCTCTTAAATTAACTACAATTATTTCAAATTTGCCTTCAACTTGGAATGATTATCGAAAGAAACTTCTCTACAATTGAGAACCTGATTGTGGATAATTTGAGAAAACATATTCGAATTGAGGAAGGTTTTCTAAATCATGAGGCTAATTATATGAAGGAAGTTGTAGATAAGGTGCACTTGTTGAGAATGGCAAAATGAGCAAAGACAAAAAAAGCATCGAAGCAATACTAATATGCTTATATGTGGATAATATGTTGATTGTTGATACAAATATGTGTGGCATAGATGAAACGAAAAAGTAACAATCTTCGTGGTTTAAAATGAAGATTTAGGAGAAGTGGATACAATTTTAGGTATTAAAATGATCAAATATAGTGATAGTTATACTTTAAGTCAAGTTTAGTATCTAGAGAAAATCATTTGAAAATATTAGCATTTATGAATAAAAGAGTCGAACATATTATATGATATATCACTTACATTGAAGGAAAATACTAGACAACATTTAGCATGATTATAATATTCTAGCGTTTTTTGAAGTCTAATGTATGCTAAGCATTATGAAGAGAGAAAAGATACTAAAAAATTTATATGTAAGTTAATTATGAAAAGAAGTGACTCCTGAACATGAAAATATATGATGGCTGATCATGATAAGTGATGAAGCTAGGGATAAGGTACTTATTCGCAAGAGATGTATTGATTGGTTGTTTATAAATAGCACCAAATAATACATTGTTTAACACAACTGTTCAAAACAACTACTTTTTCATAACTCCTCCTTCTCTTTTAATACACACAACTTTGACAACACATTCAAGGTGAAAATTCTATATTAGAAATTGAGTAATTGATGAACTTGTTACTCTACAATTTTGGTGTATATTCTAGAGGTAAATTAGTTCTAAGTCTGGCAACAATAGTGGGGGCATATAATACCTTAGCGATCAAATTTCTCCAACAATCTCTATTAGTCACAATTCACTTTCAAGATCGCAGCAAATAAACTTTTTTTGAGGTAAGTTCCATGTCCATATTGCACAGCATGGTGAACTTAAAAATTATGTTGTGGGACTTATATTGCATGAAATGATGATTGTTATTCGTCACACATAACTAACATATGTACACCACTTAAAAATAAAGCTATTGATCAATAATATTTGTATTAGATTCATTTTATTTCTATTGAAAAGTTACTATCTTGATTATTAAAATTCCTAGGTCTAATTTACTATGTAACTATTGAGAGCATTACTCATTCTCATTTTTTTGGCATGCTATTGTAGACTTGTCTATCAACGCCATTATTGCCGACCAAATTTGCAAGTTGACATGTTTGTATCGTGTGCCAAATCATGCGACATTAGATGTCAGTTTCCAACTTTAAGCCAATTTGAACATTCTTGCAATTTGACAAGTAGTACATTGGGTGCACTGTTGTCAATATAGGTTGTCCCATACAATGTATAGTCTCTAACCGTGCTAGAAAAATAATGCTATGAATCATGAATGTGGTAAATGTTAATCGTGACTTGAATTTTCTATGTATCCACCTAATTTATTACACGATTGGATAAACTTTGCAGTGACTTGAAATTGAAAATTTGGGCAAGATTACTGTTAGAATATTAAAATAATATATCACGCTTTCATTTAATAACTCAAGCTTTTAAAATAGTTAGCAGTGATCCCACATAATCTTATATGGTATCAAAGTTGGAGGTCCTGAATTCAAATCTTACCAAAGCCCATTTGCCTTCCCAATTAAATTTCCATGCTTAATACTAGGCAAAAAACCAGAATAAGTGTAAGGGGAGTATTATAATATTTAAATAATATACCGAACCTTCATCTAATAGCTTAATCTTTTAGAATAGTTGATAGCAGTTTCACAAAATCTTACATTATAAAGCTATTAGATGAAGATATGGTATATTATTTAAAT
This sequence comes from Eucalyptus cloeziana, assembly GCA_014182715.1. Classification (NCBI taxonomy): domain Eukaryota; kingdom Viridiplantae; phylum Streptophyta; class Magnoliopsida; order Myrtales; family Myrtaceae; genus Eucalyptus; species Eucalyptus cloeziana. The sequence goes on from CM024644.1 coordinate 4,741,320, forward strand.
ATTCTAACAATTATTGAGACATGATAATGTGGTGAGAAAAATAGTGAATATACATTAAAAGTCCATGTTCCAACAAACTTCAGAAAAACTTGTCATGTAATGCATAATATCGAATCTTGAATAGGCAAATTTTGATCCTTTTACTATTTGCGATTTTGCTTGTTACCATTTACTTTGTTTGCAATGATATTGCTAGTCCTGACGTAATATGAGAAATAGTATTTGTGTAATTCCAAAGGAGGCAATGTACTATTCTTGAAACTGAGAGAGAGAAAGAGGCCCCAGATGTTGACATCATGTCACCGGGCGAGGATTTCTGGAGGAACATGAATTTAAAGTTTTAAAGATTCGTATGTGTGATGGATTCACTTGAACGTGCATTTTTTATGGGAAAAAATGATAAATGGTTTATAAATTTTGATCAAATATAAAATATGGTCTATAATCTTTTAAATTGTTCAATATGATTCATGAACTTTTAAACAATTTCCTATAATCTAGAGATATTGAATATATATATATCAATAATTTATGGATCACATTGAATAAATTTATAGTATATAGATAACATTGTATATTAAGTTAAAATTCAGAAATCGCATAATATAAATTCAAGGACAACTGTGCATATTAGATCAAAGTTCAAAAATCATTTGTGCTGTAATTTCTTTCCAGGGCATTTTCAACTGATTTAGTACATGGACACTACCATCGATCGAGCCAATGGATGGCCAAGAAGTGGCCATATTCTACGAGCTTATTGTTTTGGTCCGATGGTTTTGGCCCTCATTCCAAGCATCTCCCCAGCAAAACCATGTCCTCCAAAGAAACTAGTGCTTTAACGTATACATCTTTCTCCATCACCCTTTAACCACAACACCTTCTTTAAGTTGAGAGGCGCAAGACATAGCTTTTTGGACAAGACCACTCATTATTGTACAACCATGTCCATATCTGTAAACACAAGTAATCTAGATATTTAAAAATCGGGAGCTATTTTTCCTTCTTCTTGATCATGACAATGACCAAAAGAGTTGATTTATTAGTGCAAGTTGTCTTTTGTCATCAATCTCGTGGACAGCAATTTCGATTGCCATCCGTTTTATATGTTAGTTTAGTCCGGCTCCTGCCCAGATTTCGTCACCCATCAGTTTATAAAAAATTAAATTCAACTCTAGATATTTTCTCCCTAAGACAATGTTGCAATTTTATGCATCTCGTTCTTTAGAGTGCACTATCCAGAAGATCATTGCACTAGGCAAGCCACAAGCAAAGCTGCATGATAAGGTCCGGTCCCATGAACAGGACAAGAGTATATATTCTTGGGGATGAACTTCGGGGTCCCTACATACCAGGGCCAGAACACATAATACAGATTCTATAAATCACCAAAAAATAAATGGAAAAAAGAAAAAGAAAATAAAATAGATATGAACTAGATTCTGGAAAGCCCTAAGAAGAGAGAGGAAGAGGGAGTCAATTCGTTGTGAGATCAATCGTATGGCACCTGCCGGAAATAGGACAATGGGTGGTGGTGCCCACCACCTTTTTGTGGAAAATGGCTTGTGAGGAGGACTTGTGTGGAGTCTCCAGAGGGTCGATTGAAGAGTACATACAATAAGACAATAAGACAAGAACAGAGAAGGATATTGATTATATATTTGCTGAAATTCCACAAAGCGACGGCGTCTATGTCTTGACAATGTAGACATGCACATGATGCGATTAATAGCTTCGTGCTCAATTATGTACTGCAGGACCACGTTTTAAGCTGAGAGCCTACAGAAAACTCGCGTGCTAACTACTCATTCGTGCATGGTGCGACCATGAGAATCCTCTGTCTTTACGAGAAGCGTCGTTATGAAGCTAATGAATCCTAAGACCATCCAATTATAGCAAACTCATCGCGTTCAAAGTTTGACATGTGAATAGGAGATGGGTGAGTTTGGATTGAGATATGAAATGATCATTAGTTAGTTAGGCAAGTGTCAAAATTCTGATGAAGGGCTTACTATAATTAGATTGTGCGGCGACCATCTAACGTTCCTCATTACTATGGTTTGGTTTGGTTGTTGGCTGTTGCAGCCCCCACGGTCGACTGAGCTGATCGTGGGCCTCAAAGGACATTAATGCTTTGACACAGAAGGTCAGGCTCTGGCAGATCCATTTAATTGAGACAAATGAAAAGGAAAAGGGGAGGGCGCGTAGAAAAAGAATAACTTGGGCTTCGTGATCGCAAATGTTCTAAGCCAGATATTCATAATCTTTCATTGGACGAACAGGCCCATGCCGAAATCATATGTTTGACTGGGGAGCGGATGAATTATAATGTGCAGTGTGCTGGACACTTCAGTCTGGACAAATGACATCTCTAATCTACATAACAACAATAGATTTGCCTAAATTTTCACTTAGCGCTCACACTTCATCTTGTGTCGTCATACTGGTACCAGTCATTCATGCCTCTGCCTTTTCACAGGACATTTTGCCTATGTTCACGATGGACAGTTCATCAGATTCAATCTTCTCAATCGATATTGAGCATTGGTGGTTAGGACTGGAAACTCACAATGAAGAAGTTTAGCATGTGAAAGTATCTCCATCTTTACCAGCTGGTATTGACCGAGAAAAAAAATGAATGAATACATAATACATACTATGAGTCACTTTGCACAATATCATATCGTTTCTGGGAGAAATTCAGTCAAGAAGAACATGTAGCATTCCTACCATCAATGGCGAGAACAATTGCTACATTCACAAAAACAATATGGGCGAGTGTTTGCAACAGTCTAGACCTAGCATTGCCTATTTCCCGTATTTCCTCTTATGTCTCACCTCCGCCTGCTCCTCTTTCAGGCAAAGAAAGAATTTGTAGCTCAGTCAAAAGAATTCACTCAGTTCCTACCTTTTCACCATCTCTTTCTCGCTCCCCTCATACCTAGAGGATCAATCCTTGGCCAAATATTAGCAGCCAAAATGAATAATCTTCATCGAACAAGGTCCTCATACTATTGGAACAACAGTGGCAAGCTCTTTTTCTGGGACAGCAGCCCTGATGGTCTTCAAAGACTCCTCTATATCGTCGCAGAGCTGGTGAGGATCAGGAATCACATCCGGGTCAACTGCTACTGCAATGGTCATCTTGTTGACATAGCTTTGAAAGTGTATTGTCAATGCCTGCACAAGAAATTAGCTTCCACATCATCTTAGAATGAGACGTTGAAAAGCAGGTGCAGATTTGGAGATGGACTCCTAATAATATAAATACCGGATACTAGAGAAGAAGACAAAATAAATTTCAAACTTCGCATACATGTGGATGGCCGTAAACACTGGGAGCAAGGAAAGCTATTGGATGTCCATAGAAGCTGATCTCTTCTACTGGACCGATCACGTTAGAGAAGGCCACAGTAGTGTTGGAAAGGAGTCTGTGTGCAATTGCAGATGCCACCTGTTCACATCGAGGGAATAGACAGACAACAGCAGTATTAGAGACCAACAGTTTTTCCTTCTACATGCAATTCTCACTTCCTACAACTAATGCTATAGTTGAATGAGAGATACACAGAAGCACACTGAAATGCAAGACAAAAAGGAAAAGTCCATATGAACTCAGATTTATATGTACCTTGACACCAAAAAGCTTTAGTACAAGTTCCGCACATACGAATGTTATTATAGATTCCACTGAGAGCTTCTTGCGATCTATCGTTGCTTTAGCTTTGCGAACATACTCTAGTGGGTCATCTTCTGAACCAATGCTGAAGGGAATGAGAATGTATCCAATCCAATTGCCCCACTTGCACTTGGATTTTTTGACCATCATATCACTCAAAGCCTGTTACATGTTAATGTGGGATACAGGTATTCAAACAAAACAGTTCACACAGGGAAACTCATAGAATTGCTCTCCCATTTTGAAACTCGTACCTTCTATCAAGTGTCCAACTATAACCACATTTATGCATACCATCATTCATCTATTTACTTTTAGAGGATGACGTACAAAGTGATTCGTCTACAAGGAATAAAAAAATTAAAGGCCCGAGATAAAAGCTGGCAGTGCCAACAACTAATGTCAATATCTATTCGATAAGAATATCAAATTGTGTGAATTACATAGGCCAAAAGCAGAAACAGCCATTTAGAACTCACAAACACAATCTATTTGGCTTAGTTTTGTCTAAGTATTATGCCAAAATTCAACTGTCCTAGTTAAACAGAACGATGAATTTCAAATGTTGCATAAATTTCCCTTTCCTTCTCTTGCAAATCACAGACACATTCTGGAAACATTATTTACCTGGATTCCCGCTGTTGGTCTCAAGTTTATGAGAACAGTAGCCCTAAGGCGCATATGTTTTGGAATGTTTGATTTCTTCTTGGAATTTTGGTCTTTTCCACTCTCACCTTCTGAATAAAGCAACTGTCCTTGTTAGACAGGATTTTTGTTTTTCAATACTAAGAGTATGTGATCTAAGCAAGAATCAACTCACCATATCTTCGATTCAGATACCGAGACAGTCCAGCTTGAGTCACTCCCAGCACAACATCATTGATGGTCTAAAAAGCAATGCAAGATAGAAGAGTGAATATTAGAATCTGAAAGAATGTGCCTAATACTACCGTGAAATAGAGACCCGGAGAACATAAATCTCAACTTTCGTCCAGTGTCATAAACACTGCAGTACTGTGGAAAGTCCACAATGAAGAAGATTAAGCCGGGATCAATGTTGGTGCCGCAGACGAAAAGAACCAGGAACTAACGCAGATTTTTGCATATTTCTCGAAGAAAACAATATGCCAATTAAGTGGTGCATTCTATGTATGCCAGCTGTATGTCCAGTCTATGTTAACCCTATAAGTTGATGACAAATTTCTTAGCAATTTGATGATAATTTTACACAGCAAAAACAAAGCAACTGCTGCTCATGTATGCATATAAAAATCACTCTCTTATCTAATTACATCTATAGTATGATGATGAAATTGAGTCAAAAAGATGCAGCAGCATAAGCTTGATAAAACTAACCATATTCAGTGCACTCTTAATGAGTTTTATGTCATCCATACTGACTGTCCGGTGCACAAATCTCTTGGTAGTTTTTGCAACCCCCAGTCCACCTTTAACCGGGCTCTCTGTATCTTTCAGGAAACAAAATGTTGCCACAAAAACCAAGAAGTCTACAATAGTGTTCCAGATTAACCTGAACATTGACCACAAGGCCAAAATGAACCACCAAAACCCGCCTGAATTCTGTGTTCCCGCACGTTTCTTTCCAGGAATAGTAGGTAGTGCTTCTGGGTCAGCTGTTTTCCGTGTACAAGCCAGGAGCAGAGACATAAGCGACGCGCCATCGCCCATCGAGTGGTGGATGCGGAAAATCGCCACAGCCTCAGCATCTGAAGTCTTGACATTCAGGAGATGAAGCTCCCACAGCGGTCTGGACATGTCCAGAGGTGTTTTTGTTAGATAGGAAATATAGTCCTCCACGAATCGGTCTGGCGTGTCCATGTCAGGGTCCACATCGGGAACAATAACATGCTCATCTAAGTTCATCTTCGTCTGAACCCACTTCATTTTTCCACTTCTCTTTATATCTCCCACCTTCCTTCCCACAACCAACAAAACAGCAGAGATGCATATTAGGGAGGCGGCATTTAATCACAAGGTCAATACATATCGGGGTGAAAGCTCCAGTTCTCGGACACAAACAATTTTAGAGCATTCTCAGTTATATTTCATTTGAATGGATTGCCAAGCTGGGGCAATCTAAGAGCGTGGAAAACCATATGGGAATTGTACACTCTAGTTTCCTTTGCAGCAAAGTGTAGTCACTTGTCAATGCTTTTCTTGTGTACTCCCTTCACATTTCGGTTCTTTGGGGATTCATTGTCCTAAAACAATGCGGCGGCTAATACTCTTGTGGCCTAGACAGCGTAGAGCAGAAAAAGGAAAAGGGCGGGTAAAGTCGTCCGTCAAACTCTACATACTTGCTTTCCCAGAAAGTGAAAATATAAAAGAAATATATGACAGGTATTCGAAGAGAACCATCAGTCTTAACCACAAAGAAAAAGGCATCAAGAACAAGAACAAGAACAGCTTTTTCCATTTGGGTCATTAGCCAAGAACATGGAAGAGCGAAAACTATATTAAATTTTGGAAAGTGAAAAACAAGAAAGAAATGAAGAAAACGAAAGAACTGGACGCACCATTTTACTGGAGAAACGAGGGTGCTTGAGCAGAGTCTCCTCCAGCCCTGCTTTGACCACGCCCGGATTGATCCTCGTCTTGCAACCCATGATCGCGAGTATGTAACAGTTGAACCTCGGCGCATGGAAGAGACGGGCCGCGGGGCTCATCTTCTCCGCGCCTCCACCGCCGCCGCCACCGGTCCCCGCCGCCTCGGGGCCGTTGACCGCCGCCTCTCCTCCTCCCCCTCCACCTCCCCCTCCAGCTTCCGTCATTTCGATACCCATGACTCCAACCTACTCCCTAAACTAACTCCATCGAGCCATGGACTTTTAAACCACCCATCCTGTTTCTTTTCCCTTTTCTTTTTTCTTTCTTGGATTCAAAATAATGCACGAGTCCAAGAAGATGAGCTGGAAAATCTCGTCAATTCGAAGACTGCGCCTTAAGCTTCGGAAGGAACCGACCCGATTCGCGAGTCAAAGCAGTCGGTCTTGGAAGCTGAGCTTCTAGATATACAGCGATCCCGGCGTCTTCAATGGCGCCGCGAGCTCGGTACAAGAAAAGCCCATCAATCCAAGAAGCTCGACTCGTTCCGCTCCGTTCCGCGACGTTGACGCCGCAGTCGGCCTGGATCGCGGGCTGCGTTAACCTGGCGTGCCCGCAACGGGAAGCGCCGGATGGTGGGGCTGCCTGGGTACTGAGATTCTTCCGACCATGTGGACGAATCGACTGCTTCTGCTTTCTCGGTGGATTTTATAGGACGCGATGCGAGCGTGTCGTCTTGCGCTTTGCCGTTTCTTCTGTTTTTAACCAGAACGATGTTCGCGCAAAATGCCCGAGGGAATAGAAATCCGCCGTCGACCGCGGAAGATTCCTCCCTTGTTGCAATGACTGCGCGTGCGTGTAAGCCTAGATTCATTTGCATACCTAAACTTCCATTTTCAAATTTTAGTTAATGAAAAAAAAAATCAGTTTTTCATAATGTAATTTAGACCTAACTTTGGCATTTATGTGACGGGGTATGTTCCATTGTCTCGTGATTAAAACGACTTCATAAATTATAGCCATGTTCTAAATCACTTTTGTAGTCTTTATTATTTCATTTGTTTGGATTCCCAGTTCGGTTATCAAAATGAAATAGTATATCACTTATGTAGTCTTTATAATTGAAAACTCTAAAAATCATTTGTCTGGATTCCCAATTCGGTTGTCAGAAGGAAATAGTATAAGTGTCGAGGAATCGAGTAACATCAAGACTTCAAACCTCCGTTGGCCAACCTAAGGGGGAGCCGATGGTGACCCTCGCCCCTTAGGTCTCCAATTTTCTTTCTTAAAGTGTTGGGATAATAAGTTAATAAACAAATTCCATATATAGTTAAATTTACTATCTCACGTTGCGTAACTCGAAATTCTCTGTTTGTCATTACTCAAACCAATAGTCCGGCTCCATGCCAGCACACTTGGATCTCAAGCCCAATTGCCAAGGACTTGAAAAATTCTGGTGGTCAGGATGGCTCAACAATGGAGGTTAAGGGAAAGTTTCAAAAATCCGAAGTATAAATAGATTTTGCAAATCTAAACCTATATATAGATATTGACCACGGAACTTTTTTAACTAACCTCATTACCCAAAGTAATGGGCTTTTTTTTGGCAAAAAACCATAACAGAATTTTTTTTTTTGACAATTTAGATTTATTCGAGGGCATATATGTTAAAAATTGCATATAAGTATGTCTTTGAAGTTGAGATTAAAGAAGAGTTGACGGTTAGTGTGGTCTGGGATTTGACTTGTAGTTGTCGGGTAAGACAAGACCAACGGTCACTACCCTATTCGCCAAACGCGGCACTTACACATTGATGTCTTGATCTTGGGCATTCTGTATTAGATTTGCTTCTAACATCGTGACTCAGGCGTGGGTCTTAGATGAATATATTAAATTCCAATTTATGACAGGGTAGTGTGCTGTCAATCTCGTGCTCGGGAGTCGTTCGCCTCCCATGATGAAGACATGCGATTTAATATATTTGAACAACTCGCGCTCACAAGTTTTCCATCTCTTAATTATCAAAGAGATTTGTACGAAGGATTAACATATTTTAGATTTAAATAAAACTAGTGATTTTTTAATGAAATAAAAAAAAATTAGGATAGAATCGGAATTTGGTCTAAAATTGGGTTTCTCTAATGAAAAGTCATTGGAGGCAGATTCGAGACTCCATCAAAAATTTATGGTTTTTTGTATTAAACTCTAAAAAAAATTTATTTCATAAAAAAATAAATGATTACCTACGTAAATGAGCAAACAAACAAAAAATCAATGTTCATAAAAATATTTAAATATAAATTATTTATCGATAATGAAAATGGTTTTTATTGACTAATTATTATTAATAAAATAAATTTTAAATTATTTATTTTTTCTCGACACAAACGAATGTTAAATCATGTTTATATTTCGAGCAGAAGTGGCAAATATCAACTTCGAAATATCCCAAATCTGTAATAAAAGTCATGAACCACCACTACTCCTAGCCTTAACTTCACAACGTAAAACAGCATTTGTCGGCCGAGTTTTCAATGCGAGTTTTCAATGCGACCACACCCGACGGGATTCGAGGGCCAGGAATAGACTGACAGAAGGTAAACGGCATTCGCGGCCGTGCGTCCGATATCCCCCAGCGAATCCGGCCGCGTCCGATTCTCACCGCCTATCCGATTCGTACTTGTACAACATTCAAACGACAGTGTACCCTGGTCCTGGATCTACTCCTGCCCCTAGTACTTCAAGCAGTATAGCCGGAGTTACTGACACGAAAACGTGAAGGCATTTTGTCGTTTCCGGTCCTGTCTTGTACGGCGTCTTTGGAGGGCAGTTGAATCCAGGTCGAGTTCTAAGGCGCACCCCACGACTTGCTTTTCCAGACCATTTTAAGGTCTTATAAGACTCTCAAAAATAATTCATTCTGTCTTTTTATTCCCGAGGATTAAAAAAGAACGTAAACTCATTTCATATTTTTTTTTTTTTATTCTCGAAAATAAAAATTATTTATTTTTTATTTCGAGAATAGATTTGAAATAGAACCAAAAAATTAAAATAAAAAAGTTATTTTTTCTTCCCAAAAATAACTCCTAAAATCAGTTCTAATTTTTTTTTTTTTTTTTTTTTTTCTCTTTTCTCTTTCGTTGAGCTCGTCTGGCCACCGGCAGGGCTTGGCCTCGTCCAAATCTGGTGAGGCCGAGGCTCACCTTGGCAACGTGAGCAAGCCGGACCTCGCCCTGGCTGTGACCAACGATCGGCTATAAAGAAGGAGGGAGAATAAGAGAAAAAGAAAAAAATATTAAAAATATTTTTAAAATTAAAAGAAATAAAAAAATTTAAGAATTTTACCGAACATATTTCTATTTCGAGAAATTTTAGGCATAACTACTGAAATAAGATTCTTTTGTTCAGAAATTATTCTCGAAAATATAATCGTTATCAAATGTGCCATAAGTCGTTGTTGTGTCCCAGTGCTCTTCTTTGGTTGAATTTTGATGGCGGGGTTGTGGACAGGATAGGGACGGATCAGGCTAAAAGTGAACCGCTTTCAGCCCCGTTGGTCACCGGCGTTGGGAGGCGATTTGATATCTGTAGACCCTGTCGGAATTCAATGAGAGCACCGGATCGGCGGAGAGCTCTGTCTTGATGCATTAAAAGTACATTGACCATTTTATTCCTCACTCTAGTTTAAAAAACTCGAAGATAATATGGGGAAAAAAAGCTGCACCATTACATATAAAAAAGTAGAAGAATGTATGCGTCCCATGCAATAAGGGGCTGTTTACTAACGTGTCAAACAATACCCGATTCTGACTTTTTATTCTCGAGAGTAGTTTTGAAAAAGAATCGCGTTTGGTAAAATTTTTGTTTTTTGAAACAAATTTGTTCCCGATAACAGATTTGGAGTAGAATCAAGAATTAAAAAAAAAAAAAGTTGATTCTTATCCTGGGAACAAATTTGAAAATTAAAACCAACTTTTCTTCTTCTTCCCTTTCAACATCCCGCGACCGCCGTCCACCACCACCCGCCACCATCCGCCGTCATCGGTCGCCATCCGCCGATTCGGCGAGGCTCGGCCTCACCAAGGCTGGGCAAGCCTCACGATGCCCAGCCTTGCCGATTGTCAGGCGGGGCTTGCCTAGCCCCGCCGATGGCTAGGCAGGCCTCGCCTAGCTACCGGTGTGGCTCGGCCGGCGACGCTCCGGTGAGGTCGCCAGCCCTGCCGATCGCCGGTCCAGCGACTTGCCACAAGAATAAGAAGAAGAAGAAGAATAGACAAAAAAGTGGTTCCAAGTAAGGATAAATATATATATATATATATATATCTATATATATATATATATATATTAATCTTGCATTTCCATTGAGGCAAGAGAAGAAGATAATAGGAAATAAGATCCAACCCCTGCACTAGATATATTGACAAGGCGAACAGAACCATCTCTTGCACCAGTAACAGCAAGACTTGAATCAGAGTTCATCGTCATGCATGTCAATCCTTCAGCATGGATAACCTAAGCAGAACACATGAGGTGTCAAGTATTTTGGAAGGAACGACTGAGGGCGGCATACACCACTCTCCTCTGACTTCAGATACCACATCTTTAATATCTGTTAATCATTTGTTTTTGTAGTGCATTTTCTTCCAATACAGACAAAATTGTGGACATTATATAAGGAGGAATGTGATAATGGGGAGGAAAAGAAACAAAATTGATTGAGCTTTCTAAGCATCAACTTTCAGATACGTGGAATAAAAACTAATTCAAGTTTTGACCGGTGACTTTTGAGCATGTCTAGATCACTGAAAGACATCCCGGCTAAATATACAAATGACAAAAACAAACTAAGCCTTTTGCCAATAGGCACGGTCTGCTATATTCCAGATAAATAAACAAAAAGAAATGATGGTCTCAAATGTGCTTCTTTAACAAAAATCTAATTCTGGGCCACAGTCAAATAATCCACACTGTGCCACAAAGCTAATAGGAATTCCTATGGAAGCAGAAAAAACTAGATGTCTCATGATAGAGTTCCAAGGATTTTGCTACTCCAAGCAATACTAGTTAAAGAGGTAAAACTAAGGCTCATGACAGTATCTTATTGCATTGAATTCCTGATGTACAAAGAGATAAAACAAGTGATGCGCATATTTTAGACGAACGCAAGGCCTTTCTCATTATGTTCAAGATCCTGTAGCTCGTCCAGCTATCTACAAAACATACATCTTTTCGGTAGCTGATCAAATCATATGGTAATGATTAAAAACTTAAAATGGAAAACATGATCAAAGTGAAGTCTTTCATCATCTCCTGAAACTCTGACATAACACCTTAAAAGTTACTTTCCCAGGAAGCTACTTCCAAGTTTGCGATAACTGTCTCACCAAATAATAGTATAAAAAGAAGACTTCGAACTAATGAGTGGGGGAAGAGTAACCTTTTATGACATGAGTGTTTTCCCCACTACTGGGATTTTCAATTCTCATAGTCGCATTATCAGAGCCGGTACAAATTGTTTTATCTAGGTAAACAGGAGGAGGCCTATAATAAGGTAATGCCATTGTGTCAATGATGACCAAAATCATGTTTCACGGTACCAGATATAAAAGTAGAGACTAAATAAGTACAATCAGGAGTGAAATCTCCGCTAGTTACATTGCTACCAGGTCCAGAGAACATATTAAAGTATAAAGTCTTGTCAGCATTGCACATCCAAACTGTCAAATCTCCAGAACCTGCCAGTATAAAATGTCCCTTCGGATGCCACCTGACCCACTGAGTAATCACACCGCTCATTCAAAACTTCTTTGCGAAAATGAAATGTCAAGGCATGATATAATTAGTTCACATTTTCACCTCTATGCCCCCTCCAGGTCCTTCAAGGGTTCCTCTATGATTTCCAGATGGGACATCTCAAATCTGAATAAGTCCATTTCAGATGCAAGCGAGAGCCCATCCGTGCGAAATGCTAAGCTAGAGACAGAATCCTTATGACCTACAGGAGCTCTAAAGGATTAGAGTCATAAAGCCTTACACAGAACGAGGATCACATAAACAAACCAGTGCCTGCTCTAAAGTAAATGACTAGTAAAACATCAAGAAAATGGGTCATATATTCAATAGGATGTGACTTCATTTACATGCCTAGGAGCTCTAATGCCCAATCCCCACAACCTATCCTCCAACGAAACGCTTTATCATCGCCACCTTCAGTTACCACCAGTGTTCCATCCGTGGGACTGCAAGCAACTGCATACAGTTCACCTGAAACGACGAAAAGAATAGGCAAGTCAGCAAAGACATAACGTGGCTTATTCGAGTTTCACAACAAACTCAAGAGTCTCGTGCTCTATTCCACCAGAACCTAGACTAGCATGATGGTTGTGTCCAGCAGGGTAGAGTGCACATTCTCAAACGATGAAAGACATCAAACATGGGGGGCAAAGACGCGAACAGAAATTTCACGACCCATCTAAAGATACAGACAGGACAAACAAAAGCTGAAGTTGAGAGCCAAGGTTTTCAAGTTTGGAAGATTGCTGTTCGTAGACAAGCAAGAACGGAAAAAAAGTTACCATTTTGTCCAGTGAATTGTGTGCAAAGAATCGTCAGCTTCCTCTGGAATATAAAACAGAGACAAGGAGCTATCAAAAGTCCGATAATTGTTAACAATCATCAACGAGAATGACGTAAAATTCCGAACTTGATACTTCTCAAAGGTCACTGCTTTGGCACGATGGTATTCACCACACAAAAAAAACCGAACATCCTCGACAACTCCGATACAAGAAGAGACGCCAACCGAGCTGCGCGTGAAGTCATCAGAAGAAACGAGGAGAGATGGGCGACGAACCGTCGTCATCGACGGCGACTTTCTGGACGATATCGAGCGGGCTCGTCGAGGAAGGCCTCGCCTTGCTCGTCTTCGCCGTGGACTGGCGAGCTGCTCATCGTCTCGGCCGCCACCGACGGCGGCGCTTGAGCCGAACGAAGAGGACTGAACTCCGGCGACTAGGCGAACTTCCTGTTGGGCTTTAAGCCCAACCCGTTTTCGAAGAGGGCCGTAAGCCCAATAACAAATCGGCCCGGCCCACCTTGGCGCTCTTGAGTACTGGCGACAATCTCTGCACTTTCTCTCTCTCGGTCCGCCTTCTGCTCTGGGATTGTAGCTCCTCCTCCTGCGGGTTCTCCTCGAGAGGCGGTGGCGAGGACGTCCGCGCGGCGTTCGCGGCCGAACTCGAGCTCTTTCGTCTTCCACCTCGCCCGCTTCGTTCGTTCGTCCCAGAGGCCGAGCTCTCCTCTTTCGCCGCCGCCGCCGCGCGCATCCCAAGGGTACGTAGGCATTTTTTCCGTCGCTCGCGTTTGGCTTTGAGTTTTGGCGGTGGGTGGATAAAGATCGCGGCTTTGCGCCCTTTCGCTTCGCTCTCTGCTTTCAGGAGGAATTGGGCAGGACCAAAATAGGTCCTTTTGATGATCATTGGCAACTGTAGACGTTTCTGTTTGATTGTTGAGCTTTTAGTTCGTGTGAAATGCTGAAATTTGGTTCATTTTGTTCGGATAAATTTGTTACTCATTGAAAAAATTTGCAGAAATTTGTGATATTTCTTGAAAAATATCAGGGAAGTATATAAAAAAAAACCTCTGAATTATGTCCGCTGTGACACATTTATCTAAATTTTTTATGACATCAAAATCCCTGAACTTTGCTTATTGTAACACATATATCTAGCATAAAAAAAAACCCTCAAACTTGTATTTATCCTGTCAAATGATTTTTCAGTCGAAACAATGTTGTTCCATATCAACAACCTTTGCTTTCCAGCAATCATGTAGGCAGATTTTTAACGGTGCTCATTGAAGAAGGAAGAATGTGTTAAATGGGTTCAAGATTGGAATTTTTGACGTCACAGGAAAAATTCTAAAGTAAATTTGTCACAGTGGGCATAATTTGAGGTTTTTTGTGGCTTTTTCCCAAAAATTGGATGGAATTGTAATTATTGTCATTAGAGGCTCCATTTGGGTGTTTGTAATTACGATGCGATTATGTTATACTAGATTAGGCTTTCATGGAGTACAGTACACGGCATATGCTTATGGTAACTTGTCTGTGTATTTAGCCAATTAGCGACAATCGGTTGTCGATTGAAGCTTAAGATTCTTGCCTGTTATGGTGGAGAGAGAAGTTACTGGAGATCAATGGTTTTGAAATTATCGGTAGTTTGGAATTAAAGAAGGTCCCAAGCTATGCAACCGATGTCCCGCAGTGTAGTTTAGTTTATTCAGGTGAATGTGGGTTACTGGAATAATATGCTGTTACCTTATGGGGAGGTTCTTATTTATGCGTTAGTTTAATAGCTCCAGCTTAAAATAAATGACAAAGCCGTGCTGCAATCTGCAAAATGGGCAATTGAATGATTCTCCTATTTGTATTTAAGACATGAAATTCTTTTCCCACTTTTCGGTCTGAAATTTCCTTAAGATACATATATTGTTCCAAAGATACGACATCAAAATATTGAGGCTCTCCCACATCGGTTGTGGAAGGGGCTGGTGGTTGGTATATAAATGTGCCCAACGCAAAAAGGGTCGACCGGCGTATACGTAGCCTTTGTTCATTGGGGGAAGGCTTTATCGATATCGTACTTATCATTAACAGATGTATAGCACAAATAGCTGAGGGAAGGACTAATCCAGGCTGTGGAGTGGGGACGATGACTTCTGCATACATGCTTCTTCTATTGTATCATTGTTATTGGGCTTGTTCGATGTCCTGGTTTTGAGACTTGGGTTCTATGTGACTTAAATCTCCTTAGTTCTCTCAAGTCTCAAAGGCCTTTATTTTTGCTTATCCATGCATATGATCTTTCCGATTAAAAGGCCAGAGCCTTATTTACTTAAGAAAACAGTCTTCTCATGTGTGATTCTTCTGTATTGGAACGATATTTGACAGTTGTATGAGTAATGACAGAGATCTATCATGTTTTCATTAAATTTCATGCTGCATCTGTCTTTCAGATCATGTACTTTCACTTAGTTACTGCTTAAATCCACTTTTTTTTTTCCTGATTCTTCAAAGCTGTTGCTTAATTCAGCTCTAACGTCAGTTCATGTATGTGCAGGTTACATTGATCCATTGTTGTGAAGATGTCGATGTTTGTTTCAAGCACTTTCTGCTCCACTTCTCTACTGCCAATGGGTAATTAGCATTGATTGCAGAAATCACTATGGAAGTTGGATTGATGACATGTGGTTCTGTCAGAATTTGTGCTGGTGCATTAAATTGATTCTGACTCAGAAAGATGTAATGATAAGTCATGTGTTTCATTAATTGACACTGCATAAATGAGAAATGCACTCTTCTTGGTAAATGCATATGTAAATGGATAACTACACTTCTTGTTGACTTCTAGAGAACTGGTTGATAGAGGCTTGCCATCACAACTCACAACTGAATGTCAGGAAACTGAAACGCCTGCTACAGTTGATGAAAGGAAAGGAAATATTTAAGCAAGATGGGGGCGAACATCATATCCCATACCCCACTGAGTGGATACAAAATCCCCAGCACATTACCTCTTGAGAAATCCCTACCTTTAGGTCTTTTTAAAATTTGACTACATTGTTAAATAAAATATCAACTGCTGCGTGTTTTTAGGATAGGCATTACTGATATGGATGGGATAGACTTATGGAGATGTTGGTGGCACTAGGTGCTGTTTTGAGATAAATCTTTCAATAATGAATTACAGCCTTTGAGATCAACTGGTTGCTTGTGGTGTTGCTGCCAGTTTTTTATCCCAAAATTTGAAGATTCAGTTAATAAATGTATTTTTGTACCTGCAATTTTACATTTTGAAGACAATCTAAGATATTATATTCCAGGAATATAATCTATGAGAAACCTGTTATTAAGTGACAAACCATTGCTTTTTAAAGGTTGCAGCATTTGTTGTTATCCTTCTGCTTTATCAAATTGAAATGGCAGGTCTATAAAATATCCACTGAGGTATATTTTACATGCTTTTTGATAGAATAAGATAACAATCTATTTTTCTTTGATATTCTCCTATTATATTCAAAATTAAGTGTATATATTATATAGCATATACTGGTAGGTTTGAATGTGCCGGGCATGTGTTGAGGTAGATGATGCAGTAGCATTGAAAAGATCATATTTTAGAGCTTCTACTTCTACTCATATCATTTACACTTTCACCTCCTTTATTAATCCCCTTTTGGAAAGAGGCGTGTTCTTACTAATGCTGAAGCATCTTAAGGTTATCTTTCTGCATATTAACTCAAAAAGTTTTATTTGTCTTATTTTTTTTATTGAGACAACATCATCTTTCACCCAGACACGCTCACCAGACATTTGACATGGCATGATTTGATTTGACCATAAACTTTCTTTGCTGTTGGAAAATTAGAAGTAGCATGTTTTGATTCTTATTTATGGTTTGAGTTTATCTTTTAACACTACTTGCAATACGTACAGATGCTAGATTACAGGCGCGAACTAAGAGCATGAAACAGTCCCCCGTGGAGCTTGGTTTGCAAACTAAACATCTCTCTGCCCTAAGGGGAAAAGTTAAGGTCATTGCTTCAAGTCCAGCAGGATTGGGGTTACAACTACAGCCTATCAATAGAAGGAGATATGTCGTGCCTTCTATTGGAAGATCCACTTCAGCCATATGTTTTGCAGCTTTGGTTAGTTTTAAGTACTTCGGCTTGTCTGCTTTATTTTCTTCGTCTAATTCCAAGATATTATGCTGTTTTGCTAGTACTTGCAAAGTAATATAAGAAATATGATCTATCATCAATATGATCAGAATTATATTGGGTGCCATCTTATTGTTCTGTTGTTTTTCTGCTAGGTTGTACATTATGCATGAGATTTTTTTTTATGGTCGGCACCTTTAAGCATGAGATTGAGAGCTAGGTTTTTCTCAATTTTCTCAGGCTGGCATGTGAAATTTTAGAAAACCGAGTAACTAATTTTTGCCAGCCTATTAAAATCAAGCTGTTGTGCACATTGGAGAATATCAGCAGACATGCAAGTATTTCTTGCTTTTTGGTAGAACAAAACAGTTAGATACCTCATGATATAAGTGACCTAAAAATGCCTGGAGCAGCCTGGAGCAGTAAATGCATGTACAAATGTGCTGTCTAAAACTCTCTCCCACACCCCCCTTCTTTCTTTCTCTGCACGTGCGCATCGACACATGGCATGCCCTTTTGCGTGAATGGTCTGGCATAATAGAACAGTTTGTTTATAGACTATTCAAACTAGCATTGGAAATACCGACCAAAAAAAAACTAGCATTGGGAATCTTTTTTCAAGTTCTTCATTGACATTTTTCTGTCAACTGCCTGCAGAATGCAAGATGTGGCGCAGAGCAAACCCAGACTATTACGCACAAAGCTCCGACAATTACCCAAGCGCCTACTCACAGTAATAGCTCTATCAATCCATACTCATGCAGTATCAGCATAGCATCTATAATATAAAGAGGGATTTCTTGGCTATTTAACTAATAATAGCCCACCTCAGTTCATATTGCATAATCTCATTTTTTAAAGATGTGGAGCTGTTAAGCATTCTGGATTTCTTGTACTGCTCGTTTGGACATTTTTCATCTTGTCCTCTCCAGTTAAATGACCGTGGCCCTTTTTTGAGAGACCATGCTGGTGTGAGCCATGCTTGTGTTGCATGCTTCGTATTATAATTCTTCAATGGCAATTTGGAAGCAGACCATATGTAGAATGTTTGATACGTCAGTGTGTGTTTGGAGAATCTCTCATTCTAAATGTAGCTGACATATATATTTGAATTGCAGTTCAGGAAAAGTCACCACAACTTGATGACGGTGGTACAGGTTTCCCGCCCCGCGATGATGGCGATGGTGGAGGTGGTGGGGGTGGGGGTGGTGGCAACTGGTCAGGTGGATTCTTCTTTTTCGGCTTCCTTGCATTCTTAGGCTTTTTGAAGGATAAAGAAAGTGAAGGTGACTACAGGGAGAGCAGCAGGAGAAGATAAAACGACTGTGATGAGACTGTAAGTCAAAAGTTTGATACCCCAACACAAGTTGCTTATCCTTCTTCAATTTTTTTTTCTTGTGAAGCTATGATTTGTAGAATTTTATTTTCTCATTGGTTCAGTGCTCTATGCAGAGCATGGTTCTTTATAGTGAGTATTACCGCAGAAATAATACAAAGAGACATGTACTTTGTTGGTTCTTTTCTAAATTCTGTGGGAAATTTTGCCCACGGAAATGCAACCACAGCCAAAAAGGAATTGATGCCTCAATGGGAATGGCGATTGCTACCACTCCTGACAACGAAAAAAATTCGATGCTTGTGATATTCGCATCTGATTGGCGAGATATCAACCCAATCCGTTTGAACTCTACACAATACTTGGGTTGAGGATCAGTTGAGGAGTGAGTAAATGTCAGGATTGCTGTGACTTTTATCATGCTGTAAAACCTCAGATAACATCTCCATCCCATCCTTTTGGAGATTTTACTTTATGAGGAGTGCGTTAATTGTGTCCTTTTTCCATATGAGAACAAATGTTGGAATGAAGTACTGATCACCTGCTGCTGCGCTGAGTTAAGCCCTTGAAGATTTTCATTCACTCGCTTTTCGATATTTAAGAACGCTTTCTCAAGTGGAATCTTACAGCTAGAACATTCACAGGCAAACTAGAAATGAGTCACTGCATGAAAACCTTCTTGATGAAGCCAGTGAATTGCAGTGTACTCAATTAGAAGGATCATATTCTTTCCTATATCGTTAGGATGTGATTAACTGCAATGATTCACTCTTTTTATGTTGTTCTCGATGTCGGTAATGGTTATTTATGAAAATTACCCAGATATTTTCCATAATCACTTGGCTAACTCATCCTAACATGAAAATTAGAAGAAGGCATCGCATCCATACGTTGCATCTCGCTTTCAATGTGCAAAAGAAGGCGACACGGTCTGATGGGGCCGATTGGGGATGGGCTCCTGTCCTATGAATGCAGACTCATCGACTTTTCCCGATTAAATGCTTGGAGTTGGTTCGTCCTTGGTCTTGGTCGTGCCCCCCTTGTTGCTAGGGGTGTCAAAATCACCCAACCCGAACCGACCCATGTGGACGACAACCACAAGCTATGGCTTTCTCCCGCTCCTGTCGTGGACAGTCGTTCTCAGAAATGGTACGGAGCCAGGACGTGGGATGCAATGAGCTAAAGTTAGCTTGGCCCAGTGCAATTTCTCAGTGACCATGTCACTGATAATGAAAGAACGAGAGCATGGATTTAATCGCAGTACCTACCGTCATCTAAGTTCTCTGTCAAATTGATTAGTGGGGTTAAGAGTGGTGCTCCTATGAATATGGCAACCGCCATGAAAGTGGGGATAGAAAGCTCCATTAGCACCTTTGCTAATGAACAGGGGATGCAGCAAAAAAGAAAGAAAGATGATTACAAAACGTTAATCCCACCGACGGGAGAGCTTTCTTAGTCAGGCCAATCAAAATCCAAACTGAAATTCAAAATCAACATCGCCCTTTTCCATCGGCATCAGTCTTTTTCTATAACTCTCCTTTTTCCCCTTCCTGATTCATTTCTTCCCTACGAGCACGACCCTGTTTCCACCTGTCACTAAGCCCCATTAATCAATCCCAAAAGTTACCAGGACAGCATGATTGAAGCATCGATGCAAGAAAGGCTCGCCTTCCCCCTGTTGGAGATTGCGCGGATGGAGATCGAGATTAACTGTAGAGAGGCCGCGTATTAGATGATGATTGCTCATTTTACATGATGGTTTCTTTTGACCGAATCAGCCTAACTTTCACCACAGAGTCAAGGAAAAAATCAAGAATTGCAACCAACCACATTCAATCTTGGGCCTTGCGTGATAACCGAAATTACCAACTTTCGGGGGTTGAATTCCATGAAACGCTATCATTCCTTTCGCCAAGATGAGAGGAGAAATTTGTCAGCATGGCTCTTTTGTGGAGGACTTTACTTTCGTTTTAGTCAATTTGTGGGTGACTTCGCCGCAAGTCAACAATGCTCTCCAAGGTTAAGAGAAAGACATAACCCCGATTCGGTCCGGCGACGCGTGATAATCAATGATAATATGTCGTTTTGCGAAAGTAGTGAGTCTCCGTCAGAGCTCAAAGCCGATGAGGAGAGAAAGAAAGCCAGCTGCTGACGACATTCTGTGGTTACAGAGTTTCATGCGGCATCGGATGACGACGTGACGTATGTGATCATAGTATGCTTGTTTAGAAAAACATATATAGATTTTTGTTTTAAGTTTTCACTAAGTAAGCGACGTCGAGTATCGTTGGGATCCATGGATAAATTGAGCTCCATCAGGAAATGAATCCAAGAGATATAGGCATATTTTCCAGTCCTTCGGGCCCTTTTGCAATTGTCGAGTAGTTTAAAATTGAAGAACTTGGCAGCATGATAACATTATCTCTTGTGAATTCCGATCGTGCTACAATCATTCTTTCGCTCTTTCTCCTAACCTCGTGGATGTAGACTGGCGAGCGAATTCCGTCAGTGACCACCATGTCGCTTCTCTACTTTTCCCCAATTTTGCCGGGGTGCTCCACTCGTTCGTGTCGGGCAAACACCTTAACGTCATATATATACACCATCACATCGAGTCACGATGATCGTCTTAACGTGGTAAATAAGAAGAAAGAAGAAGAAGTACGTAGGTTACAACGATGTACTTAGGGTATGGACCGACCTGGAGGCCAAACTACAAGTGCTGCAATTATTCAGAGCGATGCGACACGGGGAGGATCAACATGGGGAATCGAAATTCGATCCGAAAATCATGTGATCTGGCTACCCCATTTCTCGTGCTCCCGCCTGACCCACCACGCAACGCCCCAAACGCAAATGTCGTGTTAGAGACAAGATGCACCAGTCCGATCTTGGAATTTGCCCCGGTCTTTGCGCTCTCTCGCCATTCGTTTTCCAATTTGTCGCTGCTCGTCCGTGGACTCTTCCGTTCCTTCGGTCCCTGGTTTTCTTCCCTTGCCTTTTTCCCACCACTTTCGACCGTTCGTGTGCAACAATTTCCTCGAAAGCGCACGGAAAGAGAGGCGGATATTCACCGAGGAAACGTTGGTTTTTCTGCCGGTCGTAAAGCTCTCGTCAACTCTTTTGGGTATTCTACTTCTGGGTCGGGAGGAAAGCTGATTGCAAGGGGCTGAGTTTCAAGGCGATTGGTCCTTTGGAGTTGGGAACTTTTTTAAGGTTTCTTTCCACCCGTGTCCTCGCTGGATGGTGTCGGATTGCGTCAAGAACATCAATCGATCTGGCAGTATAAAGACTTTTTGTCATGTAATGAATTTGAATCGATGGGATTAGTGACTTTTAGGACTGTTGACAAACCGATTTGACTTGAGCGTGATAAAAGTGATTTCGACCGACTAGTCACCCTTGGACACGAGTCGTTGTTGCACCGTCCATCGACGTACTTGTACGTCGATGGACGGAAACCCGAGTATTAGATTTGATGGATACACTTAAATTATCAGACAAACTAATCTTGACGGGACATCAAAAGTGTGGATGCCCATTAAGCTAAAAAATGACACCAACATCATTCATTACGTCATTTTACCACTTGTCATCTATAGATTTTCATTTATTCAATAAAACCTAGCTATCCTTCCTCAATATTACGATTGAATTAAAATATAAAATTTGGGTGCATTGATTTTTACACACTTCCCGCTAAAGATACCGCTTCTCACTTTAAGCTCATTTTCTCTCTCCTCTACATTTCCGTCATCTCCAATGTTGACTTAAGAATCGGGGGGGCCAATCCGAGTGCAGAGCCCCAACGCCTTGACTTGATTGATGCGGTACAAATCAATTTCCCGGTCAAATTGCGAGCCAAGTTCGTGGTTCACGATTCTAGCTTCAACATCGTGAGCCATAAATCTTGTACTTCTCCATGGTTGCATGTCAGATACTCTGAATTTGTACACAAAGAAGGTGACGAACAATAAGTATGTTCACTGACACCCAAATTTAACGCTTAGAATCTGTACACAGAGAAGATGACAAACAGCAAGTGCGTTCACTGACACCTAAAATTTGACGCTGAGTTATCATGTAATGATTACATGTGGACCATTATAATACGATCCATTCTATAAAAAGAAAAGTATATTATTAATAAATGGGATAGTTGATATATACGGGAGAAAAGCAATCACCCTCTTTCTAAGCAAATTCATGAATTAGGGCATCGAGACTCAGTTTTTGGGGGATGTTGCAGAATTAAGAATGAGAATTTAGGCTGTAGAGGAGCTGCTCTCCACAAAGGGAAGGGCGCTTTTCTGGCCTCATCTCCCTCAGAAATGCAAATTTTTAAGGTTATTTTCCTTCCAAAAACTTTTTAAAATTCTTTTCCTTTTTTCTATTCAAGTAAGAAAAATCGATTTATTTAGGAACTGCCAAGTGTCGATATGCCAATGCGCAGGGGACCCTTCTTCTCGACCCATTAAAATAATTAATATGGGTGAGGGTCCAATCACTGACAATATGGGTCTTACTTTTTCATTTAATGCCGACGTGGTAGCATATATTATTGGTTAGGAAATCATATCAGCAATAGCATCCGCACGGGAAATGTTTTTTTTTTTTATTATTTTTTTGGAATGACGCAACAGAGTTTGGGAACAATTTTCTGCCTTCCAAAAAGCTCGATTCGAAATTCGACCGAAATAAAATATAAAAAGAGAAGGAGAAGAAGTTCGATTCGAAGCCCAAAAAGCTTTTTTGTGCACTCCTCTACTTATTTTAATGATCAAATTTAAATGGAGATTAGAACACCTTTTTGAAGGATTATATTCCATGAGCCACTAGGTTTAATGGACAAACTTTCCCTTTTCTCTCACTCTCTTAGTTAACATCACAAAAATCTCTAAATTATATCAAATGTAACATGAACTTATCGAATTTTTTATTGCACTACCAAAAATCTGAAATTATATTCATCATAATATACGTGCCCCAAATTTATTTTTTAGCGATTAGAACCTCTAAAATTGATGTGATAAATTATCCTAAATTTATATCACACTAAGATAAATTTGGGTTTTGTCGACGTGAAAAAAAAAATTGGACTATTGATATTGCAGTAGGGAAAATTTAAATTTTCTTTTTGTGATTGAAATAGAGTTTTTTTTTTTTTTTTTTGATATGTTGGCGTCAATTTGAGAGTTCTTACGACATAAAATAATTTTGAAATACACGTGTCAATTTTGACATCGCCGTGAAGGGATCAGGCTCTTCTCTTCGTCACTAGAAAAAGGGCAAAGCTTCTTTGTGCGCTTTTCCTATTGTCTAAAAAAAAAAAAAAAAAAAAAAAGAATATGGATTTCATGGTTGTGCGTGCAAGTGACGTGACACTGCAACCAACTCAATGTCAGGTGTCTATCAAAGCTCCACATGAACAGGCAATACACTTGTAAGGAAGCCCCAAACTCATAAATAAAATTTTCGAAAAATTATAAAAAAAAAAAAGTTAAAAAACTTATAGAAATTATTCGTACCAGCATCCACCATACTATTGCCAGCATCCACATCGATGAATTTCTAGCTAATATCGTCTGAAAATATTCATAATACCCAACTTTCACTTTTGCTCTAATAACTGCTACATTATTGCTATGAATTGACCGTAAGCTCATGGCTTTTTGACAACATTCATAGATTAACTCATTCAATATATTATCTGTGTTGGCCTGTCCAATACCAAACCTAATGGTTTTATTTTATTCATCGATGAATTTCTAGCTAAAATCGTCCGGAAATATTTATGATACCCAACTTTCACTTCTACTCTAATAACTGCTACATTATTGCTATGAATTGACCGTATAATAGGCTCGTGGCTTTTTGAATAATTTTATGTAACATTCATAGATTAACTCATTCAATATATTATTTGTGTTGGCCTGTCCAATACCAAACCTAATGGTTTTATTTTAGTTTTTCGACATACAGGTAAGCATTTTTCTAAGAGGTCACCTATTACATGCTTAATTTTAGAGTTTCAAAGCAAAACTTCTCGTTACGTCAAAAAGTACTCCAATAAGTTAATTTCAATTTTCACATATATATCCTAGAATAAGTTTCCTCCTATTCGATGCACAATTTGGTTCATTCTCATCCTCATCACCATCTTAGAAGTCTATCAAGAGCCACTCATTGTCTCACTCTCGTTGGACCATATCGTTAAGACTTTAAGCCAACAAAAGCTCTTGAAAGTCTATTACGAATGAAAGGAAATGAGCTAGACAAGCCGAAAGAGAGAGGAGGGGGGGAAAGGAAGAAAGAAAAGGGGGGGAAAATATGGCTTTTCGACCATGCTTTATCATCTATTACAAAGTTGGAAAGTTGTCTAGGCAGTACCCATGTTTGTTCATCCAGTCATTTTGTAAAGTGATTCCTTATGCTTTCGTTTCGACAGTTTTTATCTCCTACCCTTTATGAGATGCTGCGGTATCCTGCTTTTTCGAGCTTTCTTAGGATGATCGAGAAGAGCATGTACTGAAAATTTCGATCTCTTAATGTGATAAATATAAGAAGTTGGTCGTGAATACAACTGGGAAAAAATTGAGAGTGAATCTAACTTTGCTAGAGGCCGGTAAGAATAGTACAACTTTCGTTAAAGAGGCATGTCAAACGATGAAAAGACATTCCTTTTTCGTTTGCCTTTTGGCCGGTGAAGGAAAGGCATAGTCTCTACTCTACTTTGTAAATAGATGATAAGAGCAGGTGTCCATGTTCGGCAACCGTGTGACCACTTTGTAAATAAATAAATAAATATAAATAAACATTTTCTACATTAGACTAAACATCAAAATGACCAAATTGTAAATGTTGTAACTTTACGTATGATTCGAGTCAAGCATGTGTTCCGCGACTGTGCAAAGTAGAATAAACAATAAAAAGAGAAAAAAAAATTAATAGATCGATGGATGCCTCCAAAAAATAGAAAATTATGGTTATTTTTTCATGTGGAGAAAATGAATTTAGTTATTTATTTGAGTAGAACGAGTGGGTGTTTGGCTTGCTAATAGAATGTAACTATTTTTTTTTAATGATTGCATGAAGAGTGATTTTGAAAAGAACAAATATGAGAATGAATTGAGTGTTTTCCAATCTCCATCCGTTTCATAAGAAAGTAAATTATTTAGAAAATATTTAATCACTTTTATCGCCCAAGGTAATTAGTTAATGAAAGATGTGTTCATTATAAACAATAATTTATATCTAAACATTTTCGCAAACGATGCAGTATTTTTCGTTTATTCATTTTTATAAGATAAACAATCAGTCAAACTTTAAGAAAATAATTTTCAAATAATCAATTTTTTGCGAAACACACACACACACACATATATATATATATATATATATATATGTACATAAGATATTCAGACCTTTCAATGTTTGATTTGAGGTCTTCGTCGTGCTTGTGGTAGCTCACATAATTCAATGTTTCTCTGTACGTAATTTTTGCCCAATGGAGAGCACATGGTCATGTCTTGGCTAAGCTATTGATTAGGTAAACAGGCAATAATGCCTTTTGACGCGCTTATGAAGATAAAAAAAGGAAAAAGTAAATAGCATCTGTCGAGGTGAGGGCAGATTCTTTTTTGGCGGCTCCAACTAGATGCTCTAGGGCCTCGCGTAGCATCTTCCCATGTGGCATAACCATAAAAACTGTCAAATGTCCCTCGCCATTAATC
Organism: Eucalyptus cloeziana; assembly: GCA_014182715.1. Taxonomy (NCBI): domain Eukaryota; kingdom Viridiplantae; phylum Streptophyta; class Magnoliopsida; order Myrtales; family Myrtaceae; genus Eucalyptus; species Eucalyptus cloeziana. Next base: position 4,767,352 of record CM024644.1, read on the forward strand.
TTCTTTTCTCCTTCCTGGATAAGTTTGATTTGTCCAAATAACCTACTAACGTTACTAAATTTACATGCCCATTAAGGGATTAATCCCCAAAAGGATTTCAACTCGATGAACGCATGAACATTTTATTGTCGTTCAAGATTAGTGAATAGACAAAGATATGTGACAATGACAACATTGAATTGAACATGAAGACAAATTGATAAATTATTTAGCATATATTGCTCGTTCAATTTTGTCCGATCACAATCTTGTTAGTTCAAATGTTCCCTCGCGATGATAGTGTAGAAGAGACTTTTTTCTCTTTTCCTTCGAAACACGATGACAAAGTACTATTGGGTGGTTTTGTTTCTTCCTTTTGGTGCTATGGTAGAATAGTTTCTTTTGAGAAAGCTTTCATATGCTAGCAGACCTTCCTGATTAAGTTTCATTAGAAGCAAAGCTTTTGCACAAGGGCAAGGGATCCTCGTTGATTTACTTACTCCAGTGGACCGTGCTGAGTAAGAATGGATGCCTCACGTTTCTAGATAGATTTGAATCTCGATGGATAAAACGAATTCACAACCCTCGTCTCTCAAACCGAAAGCAAGAGAATGCTCCTACTTAAATCTTAGTCTATTTTATCATAGCGTGATCAATTATTGAGATCGCTTCTGTTGAGTTAGGAGCAAAGAGACAAGTGAGGACCTCATATTTACCAATTGAACTACCCTATCATGTGTATAAAGACCGACATGCTAGTGGCTTGGGTTAAGATAAACGATGAAAAGTAGAAAAGCATGTAATAGACCATATAGATATACATAGGCAAGAAACAAGAACGCTTCCAAAAATCAAGCTAGAGGTGGTTGAAAAGAACCTCTATCAAAGAATCACACGAATTTCTTGCGCTAATAATTTATGATCCGTTAGGTTTCTTGAGAGCTAATATGGCACGACATATCAAATCGATATTTTTTTTTCCATAATTCTTTGTTTAAGATAATTTTGAATTGTGATGTGTCACAAAGAGATTGATAAGTCATTGGATAAAAGACCCCTTTCTCTATCTTTCTTAATTAGGGGGGAGGTAGGTGTATGCATTGCTATATGGGGCAGTCATTGCCCTAACGGTTCCCAGCGAATAGAAGGTTTCTCTTGTTGGCTGCCTTCCTCTTTCAAGTCCTTATCCTCGTTCAATCAGTCCAATCACTCTGTAGCATTTCATTATTGATGCTTGCTGCTGCAATTTCCAACTTACATAGTGGGTTCGTTTGAGAGGACAATCTAATAAAGTAGGCACTTTCTGACCTAAACTTAAGGCATGTTTTGGTAATAACTCACGTTGCTCCTTCGAAAAGATAAAAAGGAGCGGCGAAAATCATGTAGGTGCAATCTTTTTAAAACGTGAGGGTATCGATGGGATGAGCTAAATCGATTCGGAAATTTCTCTAGGCAAAGAAGCGAATCTGACAAAGTCTTGCCCCGGTCAAGCGTTGATTTTCCGGGTCGCCCAAAGCCATCGCATTTCCTAAATAAATCAAGAACCAAGAGGTAAGAGTCTTGGCGCAAATCAATTTTAGAATTAGGAATTTCTTGTCTCGTGTAATTTCAACGATAGAGATAGATACTGATGAACCCACACATGTTTCCAAAGTCATAGCACCACGAGCCACCATTTTGACCCCAAGATCACTCTTGAGAGAGAGAGAGAGAGAGGAAAAGGGGGACTATGCTAATAGACTTGCAAGCTACGGCACAAATAGAGATAACAAGATGGAAAAGAAGAGGGGAGAGAGAGCCAGAAAGGCCTTAATAATGTCCTAAAAATCACTCAAACCTCTCTCTCTCTCTCTCCTCTTACTGCTCTCTTCTCTTTCTCTCTCTTCTCTCTCTCTCTCTCTAGCTCATTCTTGCAACTCACCTACGTATTAGTGGCCATTTTCTCCTGGCTAGCTCCTCAAGTAGCCGCCAGCTCATTCCTTCCCCCCGACATCGACTTCACACCCACCTCCCCTGCCTCCCTCTCTCTCCCAAAATCACATATAATCACGCCCATACACACTCCCAATCCTCCATTCAATTCCTACCCAATTCTCTCTCCCTCCCTCTCACCGCATTAGCATCATCAAACCTCCATCTTGATGATGTTCCGTCACACTTTGTCTGCAACATCATAGAACTCCGTAACATTCTCATCCTATAGCCTGTCCTCTCCCTTACAAATCCCTACGCATTCTCCCCTTCATCCATTCGCCACTCCCCTGCCCCACACAGTACAAGAAATGGGTCGTGGCAAGCTCGGGCCCTCCTCCGATCCCCAGCTCACTGACGCCGCCCCTCCCCACCGGGGCCTCCGCTCCCGCAGGTGGAAGCTCGTCCTCCTCTCCCTCCTCGCCCTCGCCCTCCTCCTCGCCTCCGCCATCTCCGCCATCCTCCTCGTCGGGCTCCGCAGCCGGGCCTCCGGTGACTCCCGGGGCCGCCGCCCGACCCAGGCCATCTCCCGCACGTGCGCCAAGGCCCGGTACCCGGACCTCTGCGTCAGCTCCCTCCTGGACTTCCCGGGCTCGATGGCGGCGAGCGAGCAGGACCTCATCCACATATCCTTCAACATGACCCTGCAGCACTTCAACAGGGCTCTCTACCAGTCCTCCGGCATGAATTACCTCCAGATGGAGCCGATCGCGCGGTCGGCGTACGACGACTGCATCGAGCTCCTCGGGGCCTCCGTCGACGCGCTCTCCCGCTCGCTCTCCGCCGTCGGGGGATCGGGATCGCCGGCGCCGGCGGAGGACATCGTGACGTGGCTGAGCGCGGCGCTGACGAACCAGGACACGTGTGGGGAGGGCCTCGCCGACGCGAGCGGCGGCGTGAGGGATCGGATGGCCGCGGAGCTCAAGGACCTGGAGGAGCTGGTGAGCAACTGCCTGGCGATATTCGCGGCCTCGGACGGCGGCGGGGACTTCGTCGGCGTGCCGATCGAGAACCGGAGGAGGCTGATGGACGTGGCGGGAGCAGGAAGGGGAGTACCGAAGCCCGACGGCGACGACGGCGGCGGCGGGTATCCAGAGTGGCTAGGGGAGAGAGAGAGGGAGCTGCTGGACATGCCGACGGCGGAGGTACAGGCGGACATGGTGGTGGCGAAGGACGGAGCGAACGGGACGTACAAGACGATCGCGGCGGCGATAAAGGAGGCGCCGGAGAGCAGTAGCCGGAGGATCATCATCTACGTGCGAGCCGGGAGGTAAAGTTCCTCCCTTTCTTTTCCTTCTTTTTGTTTTGCCTTTTTCAAATGGAGTTTGAATTGAGAGGGAAAATAAAAGAAAAGAAAGGAAAATGGCCTTTTCGTCTTTTGCTTCTTTTTGTTCTTATTATGGAGGGAGGATGAATTCTGTCAGCGTAGATTGAATTCAAGCCCTTTAATCATGGGAATTTTTTATTATTGCACTTTGATAATTGGACAAAAAGGGGTGTTAATATTATAAAGCCACCAATTATATAACAGAAAGTCGTTTTCACTTTTTGACATAGTGATTGTGACTTGTGTATTTCACAGAATTCTATGATTAAGATAATTGCCGACCATTCTCCGGTACAAGTACGGCATCGTTTGAGGACTTTTTTTGGTTCTATAATCGGTGAACACTGAAAAATACGTTCCTTTTGGAGATGTTGCTATTGATAAACTATTTATAATTCTGCAAGTTACAGTTTTTAATTGTCTTTATGAGAATAGTAAAATATTATATCATGAATTCACGTATCGGTATAAACCTTTAGAATAATTAGTAAAGGTTCTATGGTATTTAAATATTCCAATAGACTCATCTATTTTTTTTGTAAATTTCCATTGTTATTAACAATAGAGGAAAAATGATTGTGAATAATTGATGTGTTGACTGGTGTTCTTAAGTTCATCCGTTGATTTAGGTACGAGGAGGACAACTTGAAGGTGGGGAAGAAGAAGACGAACCTCATGTTCATCGGCGATGGGAAGGGCAAAACGGTCATAACGGGCAGCAAAAGTGTAGCCGATAAGATGACCACGTTCCACACTGCCTCCTTCGGTAAATTTCTGTGCCCATATCCCAATTTCCAAAGTTCAAACTCTCGACTAAGCTAGGCCAAAAATTCTAAATAATCTTTTTGTTTAAATCATTCACGTTTTACGAAAAAAATAAAACCTGAAAACCACAAAAGACATTTAAGTCAATATCGAATTGTTGTGCTTGAAAGCTACTTCAGAAATTTCACAATGAAGAAAAAAGGGGTTGCTAGGAATGCTTGATGTAGAAAGTAGCATGTGGGATGTCGATTTCAGCCGGCATGACACCAAATTTCGCCACCAATTAATTCTGTGCGCCTTTTAGCTGCAAGTGGACCCCGTGTATGACATATGGATATCATTAACAATTGTTTCATAACACTTATTAAACATGTTTGAGAAAAAATTATTCGATTGTCGATGTACTAATTATGAAAACAACGAGTATATTTAGTACATTAGGAATCGAACTGAAATATTTTTTTGAAAGCTTAATAAATATTTTAGAGACAATTTCTAATTATATCCAAGATATACGATGGCATAATCCAAATTCGAAAGTAATAATGCTAGTACTTTTCGTAATTGGGAATTCTCATTATAACTTTCGCGAACATCAGAAGAATAAGATTTTCGAAAAGGGTTGAGATCAGCCCTGCTTTTCATCTCCTACTTTTCCTTCTTTTCCATCGTCAACTCCACTTTTTTTTCTGACATTTTCTGACTCCAAACGATGTTCCCATCACTTCATACAGGCACGATTCCTCTTTTTTTTTTTAATGATCATGTCGAGATGTTTTTGTTTTGCTGCTCCTACGCTTTGTATTCCTCTCGATCCGATCTTCCCGTCTCTTCATAACGCTAACGACATTGCCTGATGAAGCATCAATGGGAGTTTGCTGGTCACAGAATCGAATCCATGGTTGGGAGAGAATCGAGAGATGGAAAGGGACCGGGCATTATTGACGTGGGTCATGCCGGGGGGGCTACACATGCATGTTCGTCACTTGCCTGCCGTTCATTTCGATGCCCCTTGGCCTTTCCCACGATGCTAATTACGCAAAGTTTGGATGTTCGATCCCCATTATGCTTAACTTCGAAGCGCAAACTTCATAGGAGAATCCTGATCTCGACACGTCCTTCGTCGGCTTTGTCGTATTGGACGAAAAAGGATGGCATGAATTATTCGCAAGATGCTTTGGTCGAGAGTCTTAACGTAGAATTCTCTAGTTTTCAGTCGAGCTTTAATTCTTCTCTTCTGCTGTATGCCCTGCAGCGGCGAGCGGAGCCGGTTTCATTGCCCGCGACATGACCTTTGAGAACTACGCCGGGCCGGAGAAGCACCAGGCGGTGGCTCTCCGGGTAGGAGCTGACCATGGCGTGGTCTATAGGTGCAGCATCGTTGGCTACCAGGACACGCTCTACGTCCACTCAAATCGCCAGTTCTTCCGTGAATGCGACATCTACGGGACGGTCGACTTCATCTTCGGCAACGCAGCCGTGGTCATCCAAAAGAGCAGCATCTATGCCCGGAAGCCCATGGCCAAGCAAAAGAACACCATCACGGCTCAGAACCGCAAGGACCCCAATCAGAACACCGGCATTTCGATCCATGCTTGCCAGATCGTTGCCGCTGCAGATCTCGAGGCATCTAAAGGAAGCTTCCCGACGTACCTCGGGCGGCCATGGAAGACGTACTCGAGGGTTGTGTACATGTTGTCCTACATGGGCGATCACATTCACCCCCAAGGGTGGCTGGAGTGGAACGGAGACTTTGCGCTAGACACTTTGTATTACGGAGAGTACATGAACTATGGGCCCGGGGCAGCCGTCGGCCGACGTGTGAACTGGCCGGGTTTCCGCGTCATCACATCCGCGACAGAGGCAAGCAAATTCACAGTCGCGCAGTTCATATTTGGATCTTCATGGTTGCCATCCACCGGGGTGGCATTCGTGGCCGGACTATCAACTTGAAAGCTGAAAGTGACATTTACAGATTACGATATGTTGTGCCGAGAACCTCCATATATAGGTTCTCATTTATTTACTGAGCTTAAAATTTAGGTCGTTATCCTTATATTTTTTTTTGCGAAAGTGAAAAATAATCAAATGTAGAAAAGCCACAATTTCGTAATGCCATTGTTCTTCATTAATCCTTTTTTTCTATGTTCATCGGAATCCCTTGCGTAGCCATTCATCAGTCGTAGCAAACATATTTCGAGGTGAAGAAGTCGGCCAACACTAGCAAGACCTTCTCCAAGTTCCGGACAAAAACCTAGGAAGAACTGGTCTAAGGCAGGGCATCATCTGATCACATTCCTTTTCACCTTTCTTCGCAGCTAACATTACATGGAAATGACTGGACAGAAAACCGACGCATGCTAGATTCCCACGGCAACCTTTAAATTTGTCCAGGATAGGAATTTCAGATGGAGAGATTCAGAAGGACCAAAGGTTTCTAGAAAAGAATAAGTACCTAGACCTAACTCTTACTCCTAACTTAATGATCCCCCTCCCCTTTCCTAGCATATGGCCCGAAGAAAGTAATTGAAGCCCGACCCCATTCTCGCCCTGGCAGTTACTCTTGCTACTTGTATGAAAACATTATTAAGCATATTTACATGCCGCTACTATGGTAGCAGCGGGCATTTTTCTTGTAGCTCGACTTCTTCCTCTTTTTATAATCATACCTTACATAATGAATTTCATATCTTTAATAGGTATAATAACAGTATTATTAGGAGCTACTTTAGCTCTTGCTCAAAAAGATATTAAAAGAGGTTTAGCTTATTCTACAATGTCTCAATTGGGTTATATGATGTTAGCTCTAGGTATGGGGTCTTATCGAGCCGCTTTATTTCATTTGATTACTCATGCTTATTCAAAAGCATTGTTTTTAAGAAGCACTAAGTACCTCATAGCAAGGCTTATGCTAAACATTGATTTCCTGCTTGCCTAAAAATAACGCATGTGGTCCGCTCAAAAGTCAAAACACAAGCATATCTAGAAGCCTAAAAATTAAACAGTCCGTCCGCATCATTCAATACAGTTATCCTCAAAAGTGATATGTACCGTTCCAATAGGACTAGCAGTGAGTGCAGATAGAAAGTTTGGGAATTGCATAAAGGTCGATTTCATATCGCCAATGCTCAACTCATTGTTCCTTGCAAAAACCTAGAAGAGCACACATAGTGTTTTTACCCTGTCTGGCCCAAGTGGCAGCTTCGGGCTGTCTTGGATGCCAAAAAAAAAAAAAATTAATGCACCAGAGAATGATGCAAGTGAACATGGTCCAAGCATTAGCACAGATTTCCCAGGAGAGGGACTTCCGTCCATTCATGCACTATGTAGACACTACATATATACAAATTCACTCAATGACTTTCATTTAAGAGTGCATCGAGGTAGTGATCCATAAGCACTGAGACAGATGCAAGAAATGAACCTTCACTAGCTCCAGGAAGCACACTTTCCTCTGCTTCTTTGACAATCCGCTCAATCACAGACTCCTTGCTAGACTTTCTCGACAAATCATGCTTCCGATAGCGAAGGGAGTAAGCCCTCTCTCCACACCTTTCTTCAAAAGCATAGTAGAGATGCGCAAGGTACGAGCACACTCAACTGGCAAGTCCCACCCATGAAATTTCAAGAGTTGAATGTCTTGTTCAGCATCCAGTGACTTGATGTAGTCCATAGTTTCGGGAGAGTAAGGCTGCTGAGCTTGTGGCCAGTAGAGCCACTCAAATGTGCAATCTTCAAACTGCAGCGACAAGAATAAAGATATTAAAAGACGAGAAGAAGACAAAGAAAGACTACAAAGAAGCTTGAGAGGTTTTGGAGCTTGTATGGAGTCATTATGCTTCTAAACTGACCCCAGAAGCTAAACTATTGCTACTCATAGATCAACAGAAGTCCAATACATCTTTTATATACCTAAAACTCCTGATCATGCTGCTCTCTTCGTTTTATTTACCACCAAAAAAACTGAGCAGTGACAAGCATGAAACATAGACTCTGAAGCAAACATGTCATATGCACATTTTATCCCGTCACATGTCAATCTGAAGTACCTATGTGTCACAAGAAAAGCAGTTCATGCAGTCAAAGCGAGATGAATGCTGCTTACACAATAAAAAGCACCGCACAAATATATTTTCGCTAACCTAACCGTGCAAAGATTTTCTTGTATGAGTCCCATGTTATAAACAGTCATCAACGCAATTTTGGGTATAAAATGATGTAAATTAATAAGCGCAACACATCCTAAAAATCAACAAATAATTTTAACAGATTTGCACATGCGTACATAACCAGGGGTGATGGAGATTCCTTCTTTTGACAAGTTCTGAGGCATCCAATACCCATTAAGGAAAATGCAGGGTTATTAAGACTATTATCTTGGATCTCATGCCAATTAGGACAAATTGTATCTCAAAGAATAACAAATCATCTATTGATGTTTAAAGTGTTGCAAATCAACAAGTGCCATATATCCTTAAAAACAAAAAAAAAAAATGATTGCAACAGATCTGCACATAAGTACATATCCATGTGTAATGGAGATTACGTCTTATTAAGGAAAACATGGGGCTATTAAGACTACTATCTTGGATCTCATGCCACTTAGGACAAAGTCTATTAAGACTAGTATCTTGGATCTCATGCCACTTAGGACAAGTTGTAACTAAAAGAAGAACACATAATCTATTAATATTGAACACATAATCTATTAATGCTTTTTATCGGAGAACAACCAAATGATCAACAGAGAAGGAAATACGATATACTGACATTTTCAGGCAGACAGTATCCATGATCAATAGGAATAAGCACCACACGTCCATCTTCACCATCCCTGCTGATCAATATGTTGCCTGCATGCCTATCCGCATTTGCCAACCTTATGTCCAAGACAGAAATCTTGTGTACCTCATCCACGGGAAAGGCTCGGGGTCCCATATCCTCACAACTTCCTATATTCTTCACGAACATCTGCAGTGATCCTATCTTAAAATTCTTGCTTGTGTACTCATAACCTTCTGGATAATTAAACTCTCTATGCATACACTTCACCATAACAGTGGGCGGAACCCCAGCAAAGCCCTTCTCTGAATTGTGAACCACTGGGTGGTCCAAGATGTAAGCTGCAACTTCTCTCAGTGCACCCTCTCCTACCCACGTGCCCTTTTTCATCCCTTGACCATCTAGTGACAACGGAAGTCCCCGAGGATTATTCCCCGCCATTGGTTCTTCATCAATAGGCTTAAAAACTGACACATACTCCAGGCCAGAAAAATCTTGCATGAGGTAAGCTCCTCCCAATCCCTCCGGAGACAGTATGGGCTCATTGCCACTCTCCAATCCCTGGATAGTAGATTCAATCAGCTCTTTTAACACAAATGGCAGTTCAATTTCTCGATTAACAATGAAAGGTTCCAATAGGAAATCTTTTGGCAGTGGTCTACTCTCTATGATATTGGGTTTCAACAGGTCCCAAGACTGATATTCACCAACTGCACCAGCAAGCTCATTAAAATCTGATGCATTAATAACCACTTCAAAGTGCTTGTCAACAGGTCGTAGCCTCACTTTAGCAGATTTGCGGACCAGCAAGTGGATAACAGCATCACCGTTCTTCCTACAAATGTCGTGGATGAGTCTCTGATCTTCAAGCTCTTCACCATCACATACCAGTTCTTGATTCTCCAGGTTGACAGAGCCTCGCCCCTTCCTCACAATCTGTCGCTTCGCATATGCTACCTTTCTGCTCCTCTCGACATGGAACTCATATTCCTTCCCACAAGCAGTTCGGACAGTAATAGCTTGAAGATATGAAAGCCTCAGCACAAGGTGCAACACGTCTCCATCGGCAACCCCATAGTCTCGAACACAAGAATTGTCCCGAGCTAGTTCTCTTCCATCAAAGAACAGTTTCTGATTTCTGACAAAGAACCCTCTGTCTGCCTGTATCTTCAGCTTCACATACAAAATTGAATCTGACTCCATTATGGGCATGGGAGTCAGAGACCCAACAACACTGAGGTAAATCAGGATCGGTTTGTTCAAATGAGGACCATATTGGTGGGAGAACTCCCCAGGAAAATTCCAATACTCCAGAAACGGGCTAAGCGCCACGCTACCACCCGACATCTTTCTCTCCTGTTATCTGCACCGCCCCTTGTCTGAATAATCAAACTTCAATCTGTCGAAACCTTCATCATGCTCTCTAGACAATCCATTTGACCAGATAGTCCCAAACTTCAACTTTGAGTGACGTCACCTCAAAGCTGAAAAACCAGGAAACTCGGTTTCCCCACTCAAAGAGGTTCTCTGACCTAATATTCCAAGCTCAATAACCTCCAAATGCAAACTCAAGGCATAAGCCAATCTCCGACACACCGGATCTTCTGGAGGCATCCAGTGTTGGGTTTCTTCCGTACCATAAGTGCAATTATTTCAAGAGAACCGGAATCTTCTGGAAACTACGGCCGGTCTCAAGCAAGAGAAACAAGTAAAAACAAATCGGAATCAGCTCATGATCAACCACGACCAGGAAACCTTATAAACGATCAAAAAGCAAAATGCCCCAGAGACGAAGAGATACTGACGTTTCTTTATGAATCCGTAAATACCAGCCATACTGCAAATCACTAAGCATTGATGCACCAATTAATAATGGAAAAGCTAGCCTAGCCTAGTCAGTCAAAAATCATGAAAGCCTCACAACATTCCCCGGATTATCACCTCACGCTTCTCGCGAACGCACAATGCTAAAAGCCAGCACGAAGCGGCATTGCAGCCGCAACGTAGAAACGCAAAAAGCAACAGCCAGGCAAAGGCGACCGAAGAGAGAAGCGCAGAGACAGAGGATCGACCGGTCGCGAACAGTCCGACCACTATCTGATCATCGTCCTCCACAAGGAATCTCATCCTCCTTTGCACCGGCAAAAATTGCACCGACCTGACCACGACACTCCACTTCCAGCTGACGCGCACCGACAGACACAGCGAACGGACCGAAAATGGAGAGAAAGAAGCGAAAAAGAAGAAGGACAAAGCCGAAGAAGCTGCGCGTCGGAGTTACCTGAAATGATCAGGCGAAACGGCGGCAACGGAAGGCGCGGACGCCGGGATCACCGCGCTTCATCGTCTCCGATCGTCGAGGCGGTTCGACGCCCTCCGAAACCCGCGAGTTCCTCTGCACTAGAGCTTCTCACTTCTCCAGAGAGAGAGGAATAGGATGGGAGAACGATGGTGACGCTTCTGAAAATGGAAGAAGCAGTCCGCTCCTGTTGATTTATAGGGTGGGTGACGGGAGGAAAGGTGACTTTGTGCGCAAGAAGCGGCAGGGGGCGCTTGACGGCGTCAGGTTTTTCCCGTTAACGGGACGTCGTCTTCTTCGGCGGGCTTTCTCTCTTCCGTGGGGCTCGGGCTAGAGAGTCAAGACTTGGCGGAGGTTTCGCTGCTGCGTTGAGGACGAGACTGCCCTTCTCGATGGGATGGATGTAGTTGTAAAATATTAAATGCTGGAAGTAGAAGAACATCTATTCTTATTTTCTAATTTTGGCAATGTTATATGCTCTCTCTTTTTCTTTTTTCTTTTTCGGGTCAAAGCAATATTATATGCTTTGGCTAGACCAATTTCGGACAATAATTAACATGAAACATATGCCAAGGCATACGAAATTTGGAAAATTAAGTTACGTTTTACAAACTAGCCATTTGCAAAAGAAAGTCGATCCCGGTCAATTTCGAATTTTCTCAATTGATAGAAAGGAGAAAAATTTTATTGTATTTGTTCTTTTAAAAAATAAAAATTGGGACTTCGAATTACTCTTTATTTGTCATATAGCTATTATCAAGAATTTATCTATCTAGATAATGCACTAAGATTTCGATACTTGTAAAAATTTTGGTATGATTAGATCGGTGGCAAACCTTCACTAATGATAATTATTACATATGATGAAGTTCAAGATTCGATATAAGAACTCATGATGCCTGACTCTATTTCCTCATTTGGTAATTTATTAGAAAAATCTCATAGAATATCATGTCCGATGCTTAAGTGGTTATTAAAAGATCTCATTGTGCCAGCAACCTTTTCATAGATCCGAGGCTGTCTACTTAAATATCTTCCTCATAGGAATAGCAACAGTACTAGATTTCTCTATTGCTATTATTATAATAACAATCACTCGCATGGATAATCACCACCCAGATAAAATACGAGCGATCAGCTTAAATAATTTATTAATTTACATGTCTCCAGAAGAAGCCCTGGGCGCGAGGAGGAGGGGAAGGGTAAGGACGTAATTCCGGGCCCACCTGCCCAGACAAAACGTAATTAACCCCAGTCGGGCTTTCACTTGGACGCGTGAACTGACGCGGCGAGGTCAGACAGACAGACAGACCGACGGAGAGTAATTGCTACGCCGTTTAATGCAAGTAGCGGCACGGGGAGACAACTAACGGCGTCAGTTACGGAAGCCCGGACAGGTCCGTTAAGATCCTAACTTGGACTAAAAAGGTACCGTCCATTTTTGAGTCGCAGGAAGCGCGCTTGCCATTGCCACGTCATGCATGGGACTCCCGCCTCTGGAAGTCAAAAAATCATTCGCGCGATCCCGATCCCGCCCACGTGGCAGGACCCGATTGGGAGAACCACGTGGCTTCCGCAAAATTTTCCAGCTCAAAAGACAGAAGCAAAGAAGAGATTCCGTATCGTAGAAAATTTGAGTTGACGGGGTTGGGGGGGAAGAAAAAAACTCTGCTACCATTCCGCCTTCAGCGTCAACGGAGGAAAGATGATGGTGACCAAGAAAGTCAATGGGGATGGAAAAACAGAGAAAACTTCACAGGCTCCTCTCGATGAACTCCCAGATTCTCTCCTCCATATAGATCCGGTCCCTCCGCCGCCGCGGCATGTGCCGTTCGTCCGGGAAGATCAGCAGCTCGTACCGCTTCCCCGCCTCCACGAGCGCGTTCACCAGCCGCGCGGTGTGCCTGAAATGCACATTCTCGTCGATCATGCCGTGGACTAGCAGTAACCTCCCTTTCATGTTGTCCACGTGATGCATGACCGAGCTGGATTCGTAGCCTTCCTGATTAGCAGAAGGAAGCCCCATGTACTTCTCGGTGTAGAAGGTGTCGTATCCGTCCCAGGATGTCACGGGGGCGCCGGACACCGCGCAGCAGAAGACATCGGGACATCTGGCCAGTGCCATGGCAGATAGATACCCACCATAACTCCAACCATATATTCCGATCCGACCGGCTACAGCTAGCCCTTCTTTGACAAGCCATTCCGCTCCAGACACCTGATCCTCGACGTCGAAGTGGCCAAACTTCTGTTTAACAGCACCTTCGAACTTCAGACCACGCCTGGCGGTGCCTCGGTTATCTAACTGTTTTACCAGGCAGTAAAAATTTGTTGTTAGTCACCAGTCAATCACCTAGAAGCTTTTGGCAGAAATTCATGGAAGCCGATATCAAATTGGTCATTATGTCAGTTATTGTGAAGGACCACTCAACGAGAGAGAGAGAGAGAGAGGGGGAGGACAGGATAGGCCCGTAGTAAGGGAGAAAAATGCATTTTTGATTTTCTCCGCTGCATGTTCTTTCTAGCTTCCTCACCCATATCAACCACTGTCGGTTCTACTATGTCTATGAATCAGAATTAGTGACTTCCATCAGGCCCATCTCATGTTGATGAAATTGATAAGAAGAGTGCTTAAACCATCATGCAACCTTACTGTAAACTTACCATGCAGCATAAATGGAGTAAGATGCACTGCAAAAGTAACTGGCAAGATCATGACACATTGGGTGATTTGCCTAACTTCTGCAAACAGCCTATGTTCATAAGTTAGAGAGGATGTCTGAGGCGACTACAGAGATGGTACTAACCTTCCAAACTAAGATGCCTTTGCTTCTCAAATACTGTGCCTTCATGTCAACTGTATTTGCCCATGAATCACATACCAATTGTACGCATGGGCCACCATACACAGCTATCATGGTCTTGTAAGGTGGGGGTCCAAATTTTGCTATATCAGGTTTGTACAGAGCTCCATATAGCACACTCCCATCATTTCCCTGGATTTGCATGATCTCTGGAGGCTCAAGCTGCAGCTTCTTCAACCTTGGAATGGTCAATGGAGGCTCATACAATGGCAAAATCATGCTGCCATCATGCAAGGAGCACTGTGACACCCTAGGGGGAGAAGTGAGAGAATCATGAATATCAACAAAAGTCTGCAGGTGATGATCAAGCACAACTACATGTTTTCCTTGTCCATTGGTTAACCTCTCTGGAGCTGGCAAAGAACTACTCTTGTCTGGGAAAAGTTTCGCTGAATATAAGTGCTGTTCCAGGGGTCCATCTACAGTTCCTGTAAAGTATACAAGTCCTGCGGCTTCATTTACACCTGCAATTTGCTCAACCATCCAGTCACCTTCCGGTGATAGGTCCTAGGCAAGTCCCATTCAAGTCATGCAAATAAAGATGTCTAAATCCTGTTCTTTCACTTGCCCATATAAATCCCCCAGAAAATTTGGCTATTCCTTTGTCTAGAGGAGTGAAGCAGTCATGTAAGTTAATCCATGTACTCTGTTCTTCCACCAGTACAACTTTTCCTTGGCCTGTCCTAATATCAAACTTAAGCATCTTCAATTTGCTATGTGACCTGTTTAGGACCTGAGCTGTCAGAATATTTCCATGCATCCAGTTGACTCGGGCCAAATATTCATCCTCCTTGTCAAGCTCATTTGTTCCTCCACACTGAAGATCCATCCAAGTAACAGGACCTCCAGCAGAGGAAACTACCCCAAGACGAACTTTAACATTTACAGCTCCTGCGAAGGGGTAAGCATGATCTTCTTGTGCCTCTGGACCAACTGAGCTTTTACCTTGATGCATTATCCTGAACAAAGGTACGCCCGAAGGGTCAACTTCTGTGAATGCAATGAACCTGCTGTCCAGTGACCACCAGTACCCATTTTTGCGATCCATCTCTTCCTGAACACAGAAACAATATCATATCAGAGAAAAACCAGAATATGATAAACACATCATCAAGTGATATAGCATTTCAGTAGTATTTTATCGCTTTTACAGCATAAACATAACTTTCTGGTATATCCTGAAGACCTAGAAGTTCTTCAATAATGCTGCACGAATGTAAATCAAAATATGCTCCAAAGAGAGAGTAGAGAAAGAAAATTACCTGAGCTATGTACTCAGCGAGCCCATGAGTCTGAAAAACATAAGTATTCAGTCAACATCCAGAAATGTCACGAGAAAAATAGAAAAGTCAAATAACAAGCAGACATTTACAGGAACAAACCTCTTAAATATGTAATTGTTCTATCCATTGCAAGAGAAAATAACAAGCAGGCTTAGAACTAAACTCATATATCACAAGGACAGCAACATGCAACATTTTAACAAGTTCGGGCTCAGGTGAAGTTGGATACAAAGAAGAACCGAAAGAAGAGCTTTAGCAATTAAGATTCTGGATTTCCAAACATTTGATTAAGCTGTTCAAAGTAGAATTTCAGTCGACTACAGGTGAAATAAGTGGAACAAAGTTGGGCAACATTTAATGGAAGAGGAAATAAGCTCAAATCACCATGTAGAACAGAGATAGAGAAAAGACCCAGTATCAATATTTAAGCTCACCACGGCATTATCAATGGCACCATCAGTTAGCTGATGTTGCTCATTGTGTAGGAGGTTTAGAACATGCAATTCTCCATCTCTAACAAAAGAAATCATGGTACCATCTGGAGAGATATGTGGATCGATAATTGGTGAGGATGATGTGCTTGGAAGCTTAAGCTCTGGTTTTGAGCCAGAGAGATCCTGAATATAAACCTGGAACCCGAAGGAAAACACATCAGTTGAAGCTGCTTTGACAGATATTTGATACAGAAAGAAGCAGGCAATGAGGGTCCATATGATTCAAAGTGTTCCGATCAAAAAGCATCAAGATATTTCAGGATTGTCGTCCATGGAGAGATTACCAAATGACATTTACTTCAACTATCAAGCCTCTCTCCTTTCCCATAAAACAAAGGGGAGAAGAAATGAAGAAATCATAAAGCAAAGATTAGAAATTGGATCAATCAATCTATACAGGTGGTAGGCCAGTATATACATGCAAAATAGATGTTAAAACAATGACATTGTAGCATGAATGAGTGACCAGATTGTGACACCAAGCTTAAGACTCATCTCATCCTTTGCAATGGATGGATTAAAGACCTTCAGAACTTTAAGTATTCAGCAGCATGGATTAGTTTAAAAAACAAAGAAAGAAAAGAAAAGAAAATAACATCAAGGAACTGATCCGCTTTAACTTATACATATGCAAAGTCTGATCATTATTCCTCCCTCTGTGTACTTGAAAAGAATGCATGTCGATGGCATCTCTTACTGACACAGGATGATAATTAAGGATGCCTGGATCATAGATAAAAATTTAAATAAAGATTCTTAATCAATGACCAGTAGAATCATTTTTGGATATACTAAAGAGCAGAGGACATACCCCGGCTGGCAAAGGCACCATAAGCGCCTTCCTCTTTGAGTTTGTCTTAATCCATTCATATCGCGTTACTCCCAAACCACGCTCCCTCAATCTCTCCCTTCTCAACTTTTCTTCCGCAGAAATGTTATTCTCATCAAGACCACCATCTGGGGGACTGAAAAATAAATCTTGCTTCCTACTCTTGAGATCAAATGCAAAAACCTTCCTATTTAAAGTCTGATCAGGACTGAACAAATAAGCGACGAGAGAATCATCAGGGCTGAAAGTGATTGATGTTGGTGCACCATATCCAGGCAAGGGATATTGTACTATTTCCTCGATTGAGAAAAAAATACAGTCGTCAATTGCTTGTGCAGCTGTGCTGTCAGTTGCAGGCATATTGCAGAATGACCCGAATCTCTTCAATTTCTTCTCCCTTGTCTCATTAGCTGATTGCATCACAAGATGACTAGATCGTTCTGTTCAAATGACAAAAGAGTATAAACAAGCATGCTAAAATTAGGGTGCTAATCACTTCAACTAAATGTTAACTAGCATATAAATAACACTAGAATGTACAATTACAGGTTAAAGTTGAGTGTGCAACCGTTTGTTTTTACAACTTAAGCTGTGAAAGAACAGCCTGGATTATTTTTGTCTGAATAAGCCCAATCAAGCATCATGATGATCATCAACATTCTTGCAACCCCGCAAGTTCAACGGTTTTGCCCGGACTGTGAGTACGCTATGCAAAAACAGAAAAAATCTAGATTCAACAGTCCCACATACAACAAAGCAGAACCCCTTTCAGATCAGCCTGTACTAGCATTGTGAAGTTCACCAATTGCCTTTCAGTCAAGCCACAAAGGAAAACTACCAAAATCAGAACTTGCCAAAAAAATGTCTCGAATATTACCCATCGCTCGCATTCCGGATTCTTTTTTCGTCTTCTTTCTTTTCCAGAGTCAACAAGTAAATTTTCAATATTTCACGAAGCTTTACTGCTTTCGATTCGCTTCCTTTTTCCAACTAAAAAGCAAAAAGCAGCATGCTTATTCGGGGAACTTCCTATCTCTCCTCACTCGTCAACCTCCGAGCTACCAAACAAGGAAAAAATCGATCCCCCCTCATCATCCAATCACGTTCAATCCAACCGCGATAGCCCAGAAACACCCAAAACCCCACAGCTCCCTCTCGAACCTCTCTCATCCAGAACAAGCAAGCGATCCTCCAGTCTACCAAAACCGCATCGGGTCAACCCCCTCGCACCTCATCACGAAAGAAATAAAAGAAACGAGAGACAGCGACGAATCCGAGCCGGGCCGCAATCGGATTTCGGGCGAGGGAATACGGATCGAGACCGAACCTGCAAAGCGAGCGGATGCGATCGGCCATGAAAAAGCATCGATCGAGACACGATCGCCGAGACCTTTTTCCCAAACCGAATCCGCGCTCCGAAAGGGGAAGAGAGGAAAGGGCCTCGAGAATCGGGAATCGGATTCGCGAGAATCCAATCGGAGATTCCCGCCGCGGCTCCTCGTTCGCGTAACGGCGGAGAGATCTGGAATTCGCAGGGGGACCGAAATGATGACGACGACGACGACGACGACGATTAGTGCTTGCGGATAAGAAGGGGGAAAGCGGGATTTGTCGATTCGGGGGTTCGTTCGGCACGCGCCGGCGGCGGGCGGGTGGGGAGGTTTGGTGATTCACCGAATCTGTGTGGTTCTGGCTTTGGCTCTGGCTGTGCTTCGGGCTTTTTGTTGCTGCTGGCGGCGCGTGGGGGCGAGGTTTGGGTTGTGTGCGGGCGACCGCACGTGGCCCCGGATCTGACGCGACCGTCGGATGTTGGTCGCTCGTTGATCGTGCGGTCCAGAGGGGGGACACGAGTCGCCGGGCGCCGGCGATGATTGGTCGGGGGCGGCAATGATTGGATTTGATTGCTGTCGATAGAAAGCGAACCTAGCGATGACGTGTACGAGTGTCAGAAAATAGAATATTGTGTATGGGTTAATATGAACAATTGAAAATGAGAAAAAACATAACTTTTATACTGTATTTACTTGAGCGCAATAATTTTTTTTTTAATGATTACTTGAGTCGCTCACTTAAGTGTCATGAATTTTTTTTCGATTAAGTGCCATATGATTTTTCAATCAATCACTTAAGTATTGTAACTTTTTTAAAATGATTTACCACAAATATCATGTCATATCAAGTTTTCGTCAATTAGATAAGCATTTTTAAAAATTTTTAGGAACTAAGTAATCAATTGAAAGTTATGATACTAAAATGAATTTTTTTTAAAAGTTATGATACTTAAATAAGTGCTGTAAGGAAGTTATAGTAGTTTTGGTGTCCTTATTTCTAAAAAAAATGGTATCACATTGCATGATTATTATGAATGGAATTAGTGGTTGGAAAAATATTAGGTGAAATTTAGGTTTTGTTTGTTGCACGAAAGATGATTGTTTTTTGAAAAATATTTTTGAAAAAACAGCAGTTTATATTGCTTGCAAAAATGAATAACCGAAAAAGTATTTTTATCATCCATGTAATTATAATGAAGACATTTGCTATTTGGCTAATTATTTTAAATAATATAAGCGATCTTTTTTAGAAAAATATTTTTCAAAGTATTCACCGTTTACTTATCAAGCATATCTTTCTCATGCATGAATTCAATTTAGAGCACGTCTTGATAGGCTTTTTTTTTTTGCTTGTCAGACGCATTGCGAATTTTGTTAACTTGAAATATCTAGAACCTTCACAATATGTAAATCTCAACATGCGAACTCATATATAAATTTTTCAAGATTTTTCGAAATTCGAATGATTCACAAGTGTAGGAGACATTAAAATTGATAATATTATATAAGCTCATTAAATGATGTGGCAAACTGTAAGTGTCATTTAGATTAGCAGGCCTATTTAACCATCCGACACTAATTTACCACATCATTTTGTAAATCCATTTCTTGTACGAGTTTTAAAATCCATAGCATTAGCCTCCTGAATATTCGGAATCATTTCTTTAGTAAATAAAAGCTACCCATGCCAAGGATAATATGAATCTCAAGATTTCTGAAAATTGTTGAACCATGCAAGGTAATTAAAAAAAAAAAAAACTATATATATTTTTTTATATATATATATTATCAATTTAAGTTGTTGATAAGTGGGTTAGGTGGAGCCTTTTTTTTTTCTTTTTTTTTTTTCCGGACGAATGAGTTAGGTGGGATTTGGAACAAGGAATAAATGCCCAAAAAAGAAAGGAGAGTTGCACGCTTTTGACGCAATCTAATGATGTCCTCCACCCATTTTCTCTTGGGTTGGCAATGACAATTATTACATTATATAGCACGTGTAGAAAAACCATGTTAAGCAATCTGTGTCAAGAGAGACGTCGGACGTCGCCAACAATAGAACTAATGATGATTCTGAAATCACTAAATAGACAAGGTCAAAAGCCTTGTTGTGCATTTCTTTTTCCTGATTTATATAGTCATGAACGGGAACATTATCACATTAATTGTCTTTTTCTTCATCATCATCATCCATCGTGAAGATAAGTCAGTGCATAGCAAGTGTGAGTCACTCTATTTATTTTGCAAAAAATAAATAATTTAAAAAATATTATCTTAAAAAGAATCACTTGTAATGTTTGTAAGAAATAAGAGTGCCTAATTTTAGTAAAAATATTTTCCAAATCATTTATTATTCGTAAAATTTACGGAAATAACTAAGATCATCTAAATTGGTTCTGCTGTTCATGAAATAACACCGAAGCTTGATACCTAAAAAGAGAACATTAGAAACAGAAACCCATTTGCTAATTGATCCATAAAATTCATCATTGAAAAACAAAAAAGAACAAAAAAAGATAAAAAGATTTATATCAGGACAACATTTCCAAACTGTCAAAATCAGAGGAAGATTATTGGAATGGACCACTTGAGGACGTGTCCCAGAGGGACAAAAAAAATTGTGGCGAGATGCCAAAAGTTGCATAGAATGCGTGCAAGTAGCTTTCTATTGGTACAAACAACATCCCTCATTCGGACAGGACAGGTCATTAGTTGTTCACACTCGATCTGTTCATCGTTGGATTGCCATTCGATAACAATAATATCACGACAAGAATGTCATACTCTCGTTTTTGCATCAACGTTGTCCACACCACACCTTGCTTATAGAAAGACCTCGAAGGACAAAAGACAACATTGGATCGGATCTTGTCACATCATTATTACAAAGATTCAATATCAATATATCAATGCCACCACTAACTGTGGTGACTCCGCTGGATAAGAGCTCCGTTGATCATTCCCCAAAGGTGAAGAGTTCGAAACCCAATGGAGGCGCTTGGTGTCTTAAGTGTTACATCGGGGTGGTGGAGTCACCCCGGGTTTATCTCACCGGCTGCCGACTGTACGGGGATTCCTAGGTCATAAAAATATATCTATCAATGCCTATAAGATTGCATGTGGGGGAGTTAACACTACTATTATTATGTAAGCAGTTCACATGTCTATACCTTCATCAAATCAACGAGTTTGATTCAAAATTGGCCGAATAACTTAATAGGTTGAGTTGGCTGTGTTCCTCATTTTAACACATACTAGTCATCATAATATTTAGATAATAAACCTCATCTTATCTAAAAATTTAAACTTTTAAAACGGTTAGCGAGGATCTCACAAAATTTCATATGCTATCAGAATAAAAGATCTCGAGTTAAAATTTTCTAGGCCTTTATTTGCCCCCAAATTGCATATTTCCACCATTTAGGCCGAGGCCAAAATCCAGTTGACCTCAGCCCAACAAAATCTCGCAATTGTAATCCGACAGGCATATTTCTTTTTTGACATAAGACCCGAGTTCGAACCATCATACACTTTCATAAAATTTTCCATTCATTGTAACTTTGCACCACTTTGGACGAGTGTGGTGGACTATTATGCTTCGAACGATATATTGGTAGAGCAAAGACTCATTTTTTGAGTGAATATCTGCGGTGGGTGTCACTTCCAAAACTTGATTCTCAAATATCAGTGAGTTGCTTATCGAGTTGAAAAAGGAGGAGGTCGAACAAGCGTGTTCCCAAGAAAGCAACACACGTGCCGACTGGCTGGCGAATTTCTGCTCTGACTATTTTTCTTATGCTCTTTGAAGCTAGTAATCCGCCTTTAAATTTGATGTCTTTAACATAGGAGACCTGGTGAGCACATTTGTGCCAAGATAATGTAATAATTAGTTGTTTGGGCTTAGGCGCCATTTTTCCACTAATAAAAGAGATGTTGAAGGTTATTGATAGGCACGTACTATCATTTTAGATATGTCAAATAAGTGATGAAAAATATAGATATAATGATACATACCCTGACTCGGTCCATATTACCACAACACTTTTATATTTAATACATAAACTAAGGTGAAAGCACATAGTGAATAAGTATGAGGTCAAAAGAGAGTAAAAAGTGTTATAGAGATGGGTTGAGTTTAAATAACTTGTCAAATCATATTGACCCATTTATAACCCATAGATTTTGGTATGAATCAATTTAAAAAATATATATGATATAGTGACGATACTCTGCAAATTTGATTTTAGCTTCTTATGCTCATCCTATAGGATTAGAGTTTATATAACTATTAACCATGCTTACATGACACTAAATTACTTCTGAATTTGGATTATTTTCTTTGGAAAATCTTATATTTAAATTACTAGGACTAATGCTATATGTACAATGGTGATCAATTTCCTTACCATATAAGCTTTTAAAGAGTAGATTATTTGTTTGACATAATGGTTAAAATCAGGATTAATATCACAAAAAACCCTAACTCGATACACGTGTGACAAATTTACCCTTCGTTAATTTTCATTAAATTTTATTTGTCAAATTGTTGAGTTAGATGACAAGTGACAATTAAAGAATATACCAATTTAAAATTTTACCTTTCACATGTATATTAGTTTTGTAGTTTTTAGTGGTATTAATCTAATTTAACGGAAATTAATTGATGATAAGTTTGTTACTAATATGTCAGTTTATGGTGTTTGTCAAAAAAAAAAAATTATTGGGGTAAATTTACCACAAGTGTACCAATTTTGGAGTTTTTTATTTTTATTTTTATTTTATTTTTATATGACCCTAGAACTAGGGTATAGGTGGCCGGTGGTGCAAACCAGGGGGAACACTAGCACAGGGCCCACCTCCCACGTCACTCCACTTAAGTCGCGCAATGGGGGCGCGGAGTTTCGAACCCCTCCTCTTCCGGATGAGAGGGCAGGGTGCGAACCAGCGTGTCCACAGTGGGGTGGGTTACTAGTTTAGGATTTTTCATACTATTAATCCTTAGAATTATGACACTCCTTATATTTGTAACAGAACTTGTTATTCTTATTGTTCTGTAAGAATTTCCTACACGATTGTCTCTTTTAACGTGATTACATTCACATGATTGTGCCTCGAATGCAAAGCCCGACTTATAACTCTGCAAGTAACTGCTCTTCAGGTATGAACCTTCCAACAGAGGAAATGAATATGCTGTAAAATCAGGATCAACAGAGATCTTAATGCGTACTCTCGCTCTCTAATGCAAAGCAGCAATCGGATTAATGATTAAATAGAAGGAGACAAGTGAAAAAGGAGCAGCCTGTTTGAGAACCAAACTCTCTTGTACTCACTTTGGCAAAGCGTCTGTTGGCACAGGCGAGATCATCCCTGCATCGACTATTACTAGATTCATGTATGATCCGATGCTTTACTAGACATACACCTGATCTTCTGAAACACTCGAAGTCCATGAAAAGGTTGACTATACATTGCAAATATGCCTCTCTTCCATGCATCCACTCAAATCTTTCTGAACTCAAAAATTTGAATGACACCTGGGGCTTTGAATGCTCCAGGATCCATAACATATCCCTTTATCTCTATGCCGCTTTGTCAATAAAATGGCCAGCTAAGGACTTGAGGACAGTGCTGCATCTTATTCTCCTTCCCGCTTTCAGATTTTACCTCTCGACGACTGCTTGTACTTGGCAGATACTCAGAGCATCATCTTGTTCTATATGACATCGACCCAAAATTTCGTTGATGCCGTCATGATGGAAATGGGTCATACTTCTGAATCTTCACACTCAGAACTCACTATGAAACTGGGAAATGCCAATGTTATGTCCCTGCAAAGGGTGAAGAGAGAAAAAAGGAGTTTTAGCGTACAACTTGTGCAGAGTAATCCCGTTCACAATGCGCAGCCTGACACAAAATGGAAGAACCGACATGATCAGAGACAAATGTATGGTGGACAGTTTTTGGGTTATACTTTTCTGTACAGGGGTTTTAAACTTTATGATAGAGAGGCTGTTCATCGCATTGATGGGGATAACATACTTTAGATATGGAAGAGTCATGTTTCTTATCAGAGAAGGATTCTTCAACACAAAGTCCTTCCACTCTTCCAGATCAATTCGTCCGTCATCTTTCGTATCGGCATCCCTAAATGTCTGTTGATTCAACAACCAGTTTCAGAATGTTTAAAGTACTGAACTGAGGATAGTAGTTCCCGCGTGAAAGTTGAGTACTGCACCTTATCCACGATCGTTTCCACAACATCCCCCGTGAGTACCAAATCCGATTCATGAAGAAGTGCCAATACCATTTCCTTCAACTGTAAATTGAAAACAAAATTTGTAATGCCACTACAGTAAAAATTAAGAACAATTTTAGCAGTTATCAAGATGTCCATGCAACAGCAGAAAAGAGGAGATACGTCCTCACCTCCTCTCGCTTGATATATCCGGTCTGCCTCAAGTCGTACAACCTGAAAGCAACTGTGGAAAAGTCTAACGATTCAGCTATCATTTAGCTACTCATGTTAACGTGATCTACCAAAAAGAAAAGTAATGTAAATGGAATTTTAGCGAAAATTAAAAGAGTATAAGCTGCATGTTGGGATTTCTTACATGCAATCTTGTCTTCTATTGGTGCATCCGGGTGAAAGACACCAAGCGATCTTACGAATTCCCCAAACTCAATGACCCCATTTCCTTTCATATCGAACAAATCGAATATCTACAATATATGATGCCAGTAGTTAATGTATTGGCAGGAAAAAGAAAAGAGCGTCAGTCTAATGAATTAGCAAAATCACAAAAAAGTTGTGAATGGCACTTTCTCATATCAATATTATTTGAGACTCCCAATTTCATATTACCTAAGTGGGACAACTAACTGTATCAGATTACAGGAGATAAATGAAGTAAAAAGATATCCGTCAAGTCAAAGTGAGTCTATATTGCATACCCTGTCGGCAAAAAGATTTCTCCGATTTCTGTTCCGGAATAGAGCAAGCTGAAACTCTTCCTGCTCAATGTACAGCATAAATAGCAATAATTTTCAGTTTAAGTGGCAGAAACAAGTGCATGATGAACCTTTTCAGTGTCTTGTGATCACGTAAGACTAGACTAGAAGAAGATGACCCAGCAAGCGACAACTGATAGCCAAAGGTAAATAGATTTCACTCATATATCAAACGCTGGTCCAAAGCACACCTTGTGAATAAGCCCGTCAGCAATAATTGAATTGCTTAATTTCTTGAAGAGCACGTATAAGGCCTCGACTTCGCTTGCAGTAACTGCATTTAAGAAATTTGAATGGTCAAAGTGATGAAGGCGGGTAGCATTACAGTTTATTTACCACATGACTTTATTGAAGAGCCTATAAATTATACTTTCCCCATCTGTCCCCGATGAAAAAATTCCGAACTGTATGCAAAATGAGCATAGAGGAGGTGACAATGCTCAATTGGATGAATGAGCTTCTCGAGAATAGACAGATAAAAAATGAACCAGAAAAAAAAAGATCTGCGTTACACCGAAGCTTTATGAGAACAATCCAAAGGGAAGTAAATGCAGAAACTTAAACATCTAAAAGGATTGATGCTTACAAGGTGTTGCAGCGGCAAGAATGTTAGGCTCTTCATATCCGGGTGTTCGCTGAGACTTTTTCGAAATACCGCAACCCATGCCAACTACTTACCTTGTTTTTTTTTTCCTGTATAAATCTGTGAGCTCGAAACAGGGAAACTGTCCTGCAACACCTGCCAATGCCAGTTCACAGGAGAATGAGATGCTGCAAAATACTGATTCAGCTCAATTCATGAGCTCAATTCGTGAGATCAAAAGATTTTCTTTTACTACTTTTGATTTTGAATCCACGCGATTACTCTTCTTAGGTCAGCAATGACTATAGAAGAGACTACACCTACTGGTGCCACGGAATTGATTGTCCACCCTGCAAAACTAGAGTCTAGACAACTCCATGCAACACCACATTCAAGAACGGAGGTTTTCCACTCTGAATAGGGATTAATCGTACCACTCAGAACGGTGTCTGGAACAGCTGGGTCAACTATATTTCGAGATAAATGACATGTGGACTCTGTAAATGAGTGTACAACTTGAGTGCTAATACTTAGTTATAGGAAAACGTAGAATCAATATGCATTTTTTCTCTTGGTAAGCAAATATAAGCAATGGTACATAATTTTGTAGGAATTTGAATCATCATACCTCAAATTTCAGATAATCTTTCTTCAACATTCTAGTTATGGTGATTCAGACTGTGGCAGGCCTGCCATGAAGCAAACTTGCAAATTTTGAGCTCAAAATGAGGTATCCCAGAACCTGCACCCGCAACCATGTCTTATCTGATGGGGACGGGTACATATCACTTCAACAGATGACTCAGAGTAACCTCTAGGTACACAAAGAAAAAGAAAAGAAATAGTCGAAAGAGGATTGTAGCCTTGATTTGGTTGCTAATGTATGCTCGAATGGACGCTATCATAGTTTTTGCTGTTGATAGCGAACACTGAATCAGCGAATCACCAAATATAAGGTCAAGAACACCTATCTGTCTCAAAGGAAGAAACTGGTGTGATAATAACAGATCTTCCATTTTAGGTTCTTTGATACAATCATTTCCATATTAGGGAAAACTGTAGGTCTACGAAGATGAGACATGAGTGGCAGGTTTTTAAAACCAGACAAGACCAAATAGACTTAACCAGAAACGAAGAAACTCTGATCTTAAAAACTATATCCCTGATGCAGAGAGTTTCTGGTCAACTTACTCAAGAAAGGCACAAAAACTTACCATGCAAGTGGCTCATGAAAAGTTTACAGAACATGAAAAATCAAGATGGAACTAACCACCTGCAAATATGTAGATTCTGACATATATCCAGGAAAGAAAACTATTTATACTTCCAAGGGAAGCACCCGTGCACAAATCGTGCATCCAACTAATTTCCAAGTCACAAATTGACAACAGTGTATTAAACAACAAAAAGAAAGTTAAAAAAATACAAAGAAAAAAAAAAAAATCTGTTGAGGAATCAATATGAACCCCATACACGGAGGAACCCCATACTTTCTTTATCCATTAACCCACCGCCCCCCGGGACAAGAACTCCCTTTTAAATTGTTTTCTCATAGGGTCACATATCTAATTAGCAAAGACGGATTTTCCAGCTAACCTAGCAGATTTTTTTGTTTCTCGAAAGGGAAAGTTCATGCTAAAATAATAAGAACGAGACTTTCACTCCGATCCGACTTCTCTTTTGTTTAACATTTAGTAGAATCCAGCCATGTACAGGAGGAAATGACTTTTGGGGTTTCCTACGTAACAATGAAAAGGACTGCTAAGTGGAATCGAATTCCCAAGAAAAAGAATAAACTCTCATTAACACTTTTTTTCTAAACGAAAATGAAGGGTAACTCCTACTTACACCGTTCTATATTTCTCAAAATATCAAACTTATTTAATCATCCTTTTTATTTTTTTATTTTATTTTTCCATTTCGGACCCTTCATGTTCCGCGCTGCGCGCCCGTCTATTGACGGGGAAGCCCGCTTGAATCCGGAGTGGGTCCCCATACCCTTTTGGGTTATGGCCGGGTGACCCAATGGGGACCTTTCCCGTTTTACGTCCTGGGAGGCCCGCGACAGACGAAGCCTTTTAAGGTCATGCTTGGGACCGGAGGCCTTTCACCTGTTCGGCTACCTCATGTATTTTTCTTGGGTGGGTAGCACCCCAATACCTGGATCCGTTTTATTGTCTCCGGGGGTCAACCAGGGATCCCCCTTTGACAGTTGACCAGATAACCAAATAAAGATCAAGATATTTAGCAAAGGAGGGTGGAAAAAGAAAGAGGACAAAAGCAGGAACCTTGCCCTGCATTTGCATGGAGGAAAACCGATGAAAACATGAACAAGGTGCAGGAAAGCTTGTGATTCTTTCTCGTGTTTTTCCAGTCAAAATCCAGAATCGTGGGAAACCGCTAGAGTTTGCCCATGCTCTCTGCATTTGCTCAGCAACCAAAAGGAGCATTTGGCGAAAGGAAGCAAAGAAGAATCAAAACCAGGATAACCTGGCAAGTCCTTGAACGCAGGTATAAAACATCACAAACCCGAGAGAGAGAGAGAGAGAGAGAGAGAGAGTCGCGGACTGACCAGAAATTGGCGGTGTAGGAAAGAAAGAGACCTGGATTCTTGAGGGATTCTTTCTCGTGCTCTGTTCTTAACTATGACCAAATGGATTGCCTTGATCTTTGGGCGCTCTGCAAGTCTTGGAACTTCACCGAGAACAGCGACCGGCTTCCTTGTCTCATCTCTCTCTCTCTCTCTCTCTCTCTCTCTCTCTCTCTCGCTGTCTCCACAGGGAAACCTGTCGAGCTTGCGGCTTCGCTTTCGAACCGCGAAATGGAGGGCGCAATTTGCGAACTCACGGAGAGCGACGTGGATGAAGAGTTTCAGAGATCAAAAGTTGTCTTGTCATGCAGTTCTGACCACATGCGTTGGACGGACGGACGGACCCACAACTTTTCTGCGTCAAATCTGATTGGACTAGCTCGGATCCACAATGCAAATGGTCATTTTCACAAATCTCCTTTGAAGGGAGAGCGATTCAGTAGAGTTCTCATCCTCTAAGTTTTGCATTTTTATAGTTTGATCCTTGGATATGTTTTCACGCTACCGAATCATCTCTCTCTTTGAATTTGTACACTGGGTCACTCCATTTATTATCGATACGAACACCGTCAAATTTCTCTTTTAATTTATTGGCATGTATTAGCATAAGGATCATGTCGAGAACCGTCTCGAATCACTTTCTAAGGATAACTTATTGTAAAGATTCAGTTTTAATTATGGATTATACACATCACAACAAAAGACATTAAATTCAAAATTACCTCTTTCTATATATAATTACTTAAAGGGTTATCTCGAAAATAATCTCTATCACAATTCTCTCAAAAAAATCTTCAATTTTTGCATAATGATGTTTGTTGGCATACACTAATTGATAATTAAAAATTAATTTAATCCAAATCACCTACTATCCATTTTATATGAAATTTCAGAGTTAAAAACAAAAAATTATATATATATATATATATATATATATATATATATCCTTCTCCTTTTCAAGAATTTTCGTTGGACTTTCACATCAATGTTTTTCCTTTTTTGGATTTTTTTTTCTGTTTTTCCTTTTTCAAGGATGTTTTATGTTTAGGCGGTGTTTGTTTGTATTTCTTTTTTCTGTTCCGAAACACTTTTTTTTTTTTTTTTTAACAAAAAAAAATGTAAACAAAAAAAAAAAGTTGTTTGTTCCAAATCGTTTTTGGAACAAAAACGGTAAAAAAAACACTTTTTCTCTCTCTCTTCTCTTTTCTTTTCTTTTTTTTTTCTTCTTCTTCTTCTTCTTCTTCTTCTTCTTCTTGCGGCCCCCATGGCGACCCTCGACGAGGCCGGCCTCGCCCGGGCGAGCTCGGCCTCGCCCCCTGGATCCCCGGGGCGAGCCCGAGCTTGCCCGGCCAAGGTGAGGCCGAGCCTCGCCCAACCACGGCGAGGCTCGGCCTCGCCGTGGCCGGGCGAGGCCGCCGACCGGCCATGGCCGAGGCCCGCGACCGCCAAAGCAAGAAAAAAAGAAAAAGAAAAAGAAAGAAAAAAATGAAAAATAAAAATAAACATTAAAAAATTAAAAGAAATAAAAAAGAACATAAATTTACCAAACATGTTTTTGTTCTTTTTTTTTTTTTCAGAACAAGTTTACCAAACGCGCATTTTGTTCAAAACTGTTCCCTAATGTAAATAATTTTTT
Organism: Eucalyptus cloeziana; assembly: GCA_014182715.1. Taxonomy (NCBI): domain Eukaryota; kingdom Viridiplantae; phylum Streptophyta; class Magnoliopsida; order Myrtales; family Myrtaceae; genus Eucalyptus; species Eucalyptus cloeziana. The sequence goes on from CM024644.1 coordinate 4,797,090, forward strand.
CTATTTTTGTTCCCCCTAACACAAAAAGAAATGTAAACACAAACAAACGCACCCTTACTAATGAGGGAGCAGTGATAGTGATTGGAATGAAATCGCCAATGGATTTTAAAGGCGTGGAGTCCACACCACTAATGCAAAGTCTCCCCTTCAGCTTGTCCGTGTATCCTGACTTGCCCCCCTCCCCAAAAATAAAGAAGCACTTTTACTTTTCCTTAATTTTGAAAAGAAGAATGTTATTTCAAATCTCATACAATAATTAAGAAAATTCTAAACAACTCTCGTATCAATATTTTCATTTTTAACCACTGGGATTCGCCCTAAATGCCACCATTCCAACATGAAAGGGGAGGTGAGGGGTTCAAATTCCCACCTTCTCGGGGACGGGGTGACGCGTAAGTTTCAAGAGTGGGTTTCGACTCCCATGCCCTGCAAGCAAAGAGCGGGCAAAAGTCCAAGAGTGAGTGTAGAATAGGAATAGAGTAGAACCGACAATTTTTTTTTTTTTTTCATTTTTTGAGACTGGGTTTTATTGTCAAATTTTGACTTTTTCTTCGATTTTGTACCTCAGACTTTTAAATTTAGGCTGTGACTTAATTTTAAGTACCTCAAATATTCTGGTGTCAAAGTAACTCACAATTTTAGAAATATATGAATAATAACATTGAAGTCACTCTAATTTTTCAAGCCATTTTAAAGGTTTTTATCATTATGAGGGAAAATTCACGAGGACCGTTTTGGTACAGGCTTCAAAAATCCCCGTAAAAGTGAGAGAATTAGGTTATTTTAATATTTTGAAAGTATGAAAAGGGTAATAGTGATTTCAAATATTATTTACCTTATCTCTTATAATTTTTTGAAGGGCTCAACATTATCATAATAAATATCAAAGCCAAAAAAAGAAGGGAAAATAAAATAAATGGTCCATGAACTTAGGCTCAATTTGTAATGTGGTCATTGAATTTTTAATCTGTACAATGTGGTCCATAAGTTTTAGCCCAATGTACAATATAATTCCTAAATTTTAAATTTGTTCAATGTGATCTCTGAACTTTCGATACATGTTCAATTTAGTCATTCGATTAAAAATCCAAGGACTAAATTGAATAAAGAAATATAATAATACATGGGCTAGATTGAACATTTACCATAAGTTCATTATCACATTGAACAAATTAAAAGTTCAAAGACAATATTGCACATTGCGTTAAAATTTAAGGATCACATTAAACTAATTAAAAGTTCAGAGACAAATTGTATATTGCGCTAAAATTTAGGGATCACATTAAATAAATTAGAAGTTTAGAAATCACATTTCATATTGAGCCTAAGTTCATGGATCATTTGTGTAATTTAACCAAAAAAGAAAGAGTCGCCAATTATCCTTGAGTGCATTGTAATGGGCTGAATTTAGTTTTCTTTTTTCTTTTCAAAATTCCAATGGCAATCTGTGTACCACACATAAAATTTTAGAAATATTTGCATGTAGAATTATGTAAACAAAAAGAAAATAATGTCAAACAAGCATATTCTCTTTCATATCGGATAGGACAATGATTTGTAAATTCGTGTTAGGTAAGATGGAGGTCCCTCAAAACTAACACCGACGTTTCCGTTGGGCTTATTGATAAGTTGAGATGCTGATCTACTAAAAATATTCATGGCAAAGGGAATTAAATAGGGCAAGAAATGAGAAGATATTTAATAATTAGCATATGCATATAGCGTTGACCATTGATTAATAATCGGAAAAATTACCAAAAAAACCCTAAGCCTATTACACTCTTACTAATTCAATTATAAATATTTCAATTTGGCTAATTTAATCTTAAATTTTTTGACGATTTGATAGTTTAGTTCTAAACATTTTTATTGAGCCAATTTAGTTCTCAAACTTTTAATAATTTACTAATTTAATTATAATTCTTTTGATGATTTACCAATATAGTTGTTGTGATCCATTTTCACTGGAAATCACTGATACGACAAATTTTTAAACTTTTCAATTTATTATTATTATTATTATTTATTTTATTTTTCCGGTTCTTTCCTTTTTTGTCCAATCCTAGGCCAGTGAGGTCACTGGCTGCTGGCAAGCCTCGCCTGGTTTGGGTGAATTCCGAATCAATTTTCTGTTCTAGCCAAAAGATCGAGAAGACGATTGCTCATCCATGCATAAAACAACACCATGACATTAACTCGATACATTTTGAGTTGATTATTAAAAAAGAAAAAGAAAAATTGCATCTTAATCACAAATTGACCTAACAATATAGATATGTATAAATTACTTTAGGAAGGTCATCCGATACATCATCGCATCAGTAATAAGGTCATCCAATACATCATTGCATCAGTAATAAAGCCTTTGACTTTCGTATGCGTTCACCTAATCTTGTTCCGTTCCATCCAAGAGATTGAGCATTCCTTTCGTACCTTTGAGGGGTCGTGTGATCGTTCCTTACAGCGAACAGCTGAAGAACAGCTAAAACCCAGTTGTGTGTACGCTAACGAGGGCTGCTAGACAACAATGATTTTTGCGTGGCTATTTTATCCAAGTTCCGCTCAACTGTCGCCAGATAAGTTGTCTTGTATGAAGTATACGTCTGGTGTTCATCTCCAAAACATGACTTTCTTAAGAGATCAGCCGACAGTTCGCCTTCCTAGTCTCTAATTAATTAACGTGTCGATTTCATCTGCCATCACAGCTTGATCTGGCTCTCTCTCTCTCTCTCTCTCAATGCTTATTATGGAACTCATATTGAATAATCTCCTAATTTGACTTATATATAGCCATCTACGTAACTCCATGGTCCATGGTCTCCGTTACTAGTAGATGAAGTGACTTTTGATTGAAGATAAGAGCTACATAACAAGAATTTGGGATCATTGATTGGTTCAACAGTGAGGATTTTCTCGATTGTCATTGTCAACGAGAAAAATGGCATTTTTTTTCATTGCACGTGCTTCTGAAACATAATGGCATATTTACTCTATCAATTTTCAAGTCTTGAATTGGTACACTTCTTTGATTTCAAGGCCTTTGTCCATGAGAACTAGAAGACCTTGTCTGGCCCAGGAACTAAATAGAGCCTAGAATGAGCATGATATACCAATTATGATCATTATCATGGAATCATTTTTGGATCGGTTTGAAATTTTTCGTAATAATGTTAACTAGGTAGTCATGAAGAGCCATGAAGTCACCTCAGCTTGGTAATCTTGGAAAATTTGACTTTAATCTCGTTCTCCATGCAACTTAAAATGAGGGCAATAAGGTAATCTTGAAAAACGCTGCATCATTGTGGGCAAAACTTTGAGCACTTTATTTGATGAAGCATTTGAACAATCACTTATATATGCTGAAAAGGATGGTTCAATCTTGAATGATTAAAAGTACATTCATTTGAGCCCAAACTGATGATAGACTTGAAGAACGTCAATGGAGCATTACCTAATGAAAAACAAGATAAGATGTTGGCATCTCTACCAAATTCCTTTGAGCACTTTACTAGTTCACGGCTATAAATGCACACTAAGATTACCTTGTGACTCATAGACAAAGGTTAACTACCTATCAAAACCCATGGGGTGGTAAGTTGCTTATGGGAAACGGTGTTGCTTGTGAAGTAGTAAAGATTGGAATAGTTTAGAATAAGATACACGATGAAGCGGTGAGAACATTGAATGACATACGGTATATATAGGAGTTGAGAAAGAATCTTATCTCACTGAGTATTCTTAACAAATTTGGACACCAAATATCGATCAAAAGTGAAGCTTTAAATGTCTTTCGAGATGTGCTTACTATGATGTAGGGGATTGAGAAGCTGAACTTCTATTAACATTGCGACATGTGTAGCCAGTGGAAAGTGAAATTCTCCATGGCAAGTCACTGAATTTCGAAGATTGTAGCTACATACACTTAGACTTATAGGGACCTTCTAAAGTTCCTTCAAATGATGGTATCAGTTATGTGTTGTCCTTTATTGATAAAGTTTAGAGGAAGGTGCGGATTTGTCTTCTTAAAAGCACGAGTGTGCCGTACTTGGTCAGTTCAAGTTGCAGAAGGTAATAATCGAAAAGTATATAGGAAGGAAGATCAAGTGCCTAAGAACTAACAAAGGGTTGAAATATGTTCTAAGGAGCTTAGCCTATTTTGTGCAAAAGAAGACATGGTAAAACACCACATTGTTGCTAACACACCGCAGCTGAGTAGAGTCATAAAGTGCCTTGTCATGGGCTGAATTTAGTTTTCGTTTTCCTTTCAAAATTCCGATTGTGATCTATGTGCCCACACATAAAATTGTAGGGACATTTGCATAGCTGAAAGTTATGTAAACATAAAGAAAATCATATCAAACAAGCATATTCTCCTACATATCGGACATGACAATGATTTGTATATTCGTGTTGGTAAGATGGAGGTCCCTCAATTAATTGACGTTTCCGGTGGGCTTATTGATAAGTACATATGATGCCGATCGCTAAAAATATTCATGGCAAAGGGAATAAAGAAGGGCAAGAAATGAGAAGATATTTAATAATTAGAGATAGATATAGTGTCGATCATCGATTAATAATTGGAAAAGTTACCAATTTTTTTTTAAACTATTACATCTATGCTAATTCAATTATAAACCTTTCAGCTTTAGCCAATTCAGTTATAAATCTTTTGACGATTTGTCAATTTAATTATAAACTTTTTAATTATACCAACTCAATCCTAAAACTTTTAAGGATTTGCTAATATAGTACTTCTGGCAAATTTTGATTGAAAATCGCTAACGTAGTGATCTAGTTTACACTAGCCATCTTACGTGGCATGGTTAGTGTTGATGTGGATTTTTAAAATTTTTAATTATTTTTGAATTTTTATTATTTTTTATTTTCTTTTTTTTTTTTTAATAGCCTTGGGCCGGCGAGTCTTGTTTGGTCTGGGCAAATTTTTGATCAATTTTTTGTTCTAGCCAAAAGATCAAGAAAACGGTTGGACATTCATGCATAAAACAACACTATGACATCAACTCGATCCATTTGAGCCGATTATTAAAGAAAAAAGAGACTTCATCTTAATCACAAATCAACCTAGTATATATTACTTTATGAAGTTTATTCCATACATCATCACATCAATAAGAAATGGGATAAGTGTAATAGAAGTCTTAAAACTTGTCAAAAAAGTGCAATTAAGTCCTAAAACTTGCAAAAAGTATAATCAAATCCCTAAATTGGTTCAATTGAGTCCTAAAATTAACACCATCAAACTTACTAACGGAAAACGTTGACGTAGCACGGACGTGACATTTTAAATGAACTTTTATTGTCCACGTGGCATTTTTAAATTAAATTTTATTTTTCTACGTGGCTTTTTTAAAATTACTTTTTATTCAAAAATTTTTAAAATTAGATTTAAAAACTAAAAAAAGGCTAAAATTTACTTAAAAAACAAAATTGTTCAAAGTCGCTGGCCCTCTAACGATGGGCGGTGGCAATGGAAGCGCCTACCCATGCCATTTTTTTTTTTTGAATTGTTTATTTGAATGAATTTGAGCTAAAAAATCCATGTGGATAATAATAATTCATTTAAAATGCCAACATCCACGCCACGTTGACATTTTCCGTTAGTAAATCAAATTTGATTTTGTTTGATTGCATTTTTTGGAAGTTTTAGAATTCAATTGTACTTTCCTAGGACTCAATCAAATCAATTTGACAAATTTTGGGATTTGATTGCATTTTTTTTGGATCATTCCTTTCATGCCGAATATTTGAGAGGTTGTATGATCATTCCTTGCGCAAACAGTTGAAGAACAGCGAAAACCCAACTGTGTGTACACTAATAAGCGCTGCTAGACAACATTGATTTTTTTTTTTTTTTTTTTTTTTTTTTTATGCTGAGGATCCGGCCTAACTCACCTTATGGGAGCACAGCACCGACTATGTGACATTCTGAAATTTGACCCGTTTCGATTATATGAAATGGTTATTTCGTCGATGCACTTGTGGTTAATTTACTCTGAGTTGGCCCCTCACGAGTTAATTAATCTATTAGGTGAGGCCGTTAAGGGATATAAACGCGACAGACTAGAAAATTCAATCAGAAATCGACTGCTCGACCATAATAATCGGCAAGGGTCAATACGGCACCATTATAATCGATTAGTAAACGGATATAAGTTGATTCGATGGAATTGCGTAGTCGAATCGCAGGTGGTTCCGCACTAATGTGATATTCGCATCGAACGGATATAACCCGATTTTCTATCGATAGTGCACTCGGGACACGTAATTGAAACCTCGCGATTTTTATGATAACTGAGAGTCGTCTACAAGTCAAAGATGCACAAACGTGAATCAAAATTTTCGACCACGGGTCAAACGCGCTAAAATCCCTAAAAGCTACCCGATAGGTTAGGTTGTACTAAAATCGCATTCGGTCGATTTTAACCATGAAAATGAATTTGGTTTCGGGAATCGGACGTTCGAGCGTGTCACGATTCATTTTTAGGACGTCGTCTCATCTTTTGGAGAAATTTCGTCAAATTCGAGATTTTGTAGAAAAATCAATTTCGGACAAAAAGAAAATAAAATGGAAATTCGGATGGGAGGAGGAGTGAGCTATTTTGCTGCCCAAAAAGGTTTTTGGTTGTGAGGAAATAGAGGAAAATGGCCATTGGATGGCCACTTGACTTCTATGCTTTGGGGCATTTTCAATGATGGGCTTGATATTTCTCAAGGTCTCTCATTGGCTAACAAATTGACTTCCCATTTCTCCTTCTCTCTATCCCCTTTCCCTCCTCTCCATTCATGCACGTTCATCCCTCCTTCTGCAGACAGCCTTTCTTCTCTTCTTTTTCTCACTTCTTCTTCTTCTTCACCAACGTCTAGGCCACCCCACATTCTCCCTCTCTCACGCCAGAATTCCTCACCAGCAAGACAACCCACATTCCTTCCTCCTCCATCACGCCACCCCACCATCAGCACTCACACCTTCACCATCCCTCACACCCACACCACTAGCACTTTCACGCCCACCATCTCCCCATTATACCAGCGAACCCAGCATCCCACGCCATCATCCCCTCCCTTCCACTTCTGCCAACAACCACCTTGTACCAGCCCACACATCCACCGCCCCAAGGCTCGACTCCTCACCAGCTCACTGCCTCACCATCTCCACTGAACAGCCACCCGCCAACCTCAACTCCAATGTCTAGAATAGCAGCTGTCACACCTCGATCCTCCGAGCGCATGCCCGTCCCTCGGTGGTCGATTAAATAGCAACGTCCCAGGACGCATCGCCAACTCATTCATTTTAATGCGCATGCGGAAGCAAATAATTAATCCCCAGACAACAACAAGATGGGATAGAAAAGCAGGGCCAAAATTTTCGAAAACCAAACCATTCTTTTATACATATCACATCAAGTCATTTACAATACTAGTCGATATATATACAAGGTCTACAAAAAATGGGGGCTTTTGAGAGCTACAAATCCTCTAAGCGTTCAAGTCCTCTATTGAATACTCCGAGAACTTTGGATCCGAAAGACTCGGGTCCACCACTGAACCACCAGGAGGATTTGCCGTGCCTTTTCCAAAAGCAACCTCCAGCACCGACATAGGGACCTCAGACTCCGGTATGGGACTTCATTCTGTCCATTCCGCTCACGATGACATCATGATCTGTATTGGTGGGGTACCTTATGGGGTAGACCCGTATCAACCCAGACCACGGACCTCACAAGTTCATAGACTCATCCCCCTGAGTTCCCATGAAGCGGAATATAACAACTTTGCTCGGTGACCTTCTTCGGTTGGCCAAAATGCTCGGGAGGAGCTGCCATCTAAGAACCTGTAAATGTTATCTCACAATAAGGTGAGACGACGTCTTAACAAGTTCACCTTCTAAGTCCCGACTAGGAAGGAAATATGCCCCAAGAGCTGCCTAAGCACAAGCACAAGTCAAATGACTTACATTTGCCTTAGTTCCTTCCTACAAGTCAATACGATTCACATATTCATCGAATCACATCAACAAATCAAATCATCACATCAGATCGAGCCATCAATTAATCGATCCAGTCGATTCCATGTTATCAAGACCATCTCTCGGTCAATCCATTCAATACTATCTATAAAGTCCGATCACATCAAGGACTGCTTATCCTAAGCTGAAGATAGATAGTATAGCTCACTCTAAGCTAATAAATAGTATACTATTCACTCTAAGCTGATTTATCAAGGTCCTTAGGTTGATATAGTATATTGACAATGCTCACCAAAAGTTGCCAAGATATACTGCTCACGCTAAGCTGACATATCAAAGCCCTCAGGCTGATATAGTATACCGATGATGTTCACTCTAAGTTAATAAATAGTATACTGCTCACACTAAGCTGACATATCAAGGCCCGTAGCTAATATAGTATATTATTCTCACCAACTGAGAATTTCACCACTTTTATCATTTCTGATAAAAATAATTGTGTGTGGGTACATGGTTGGCCTTAGCCAAAATATAATATTTTCCCTTTTTGAAAATCCCACTAATTCTAATAGTCCACAAACACATTTTTGGCGTTATAAACCGACGTTCGGTATTTTTTAATTAAATACCGAAATTATTAAATTTTGGGATAAATACCCCAAAATTCCAATTCACACTTAAATTGCACAAACCGGCACTCAAATAAATAAACCAATCATACCATTGCAATTAGCACGAAAATTCCAGTCATCGGCTATCCCGGTCTAATTTCTGAAAATAATAATTAATTAAATAATTATAAAAATTAATTAATAAATACCAATAAATACAACTTAGGCTGGAAAAGCCTAATTAAATACCGAAACGGGCCCGGAAAATATCCGGACCTTACTAGATAAATACTACAGATTATCTAGTCTCTAATTACGCTACTCCAACAACCTAACATGCATAAACATATAATTAAATTGCTAATCCATTCTAACTAACCACTTAAATCATACTTATCTTAAACTAATAAACCCCTATGTATAATTAACTTCCTAAGCGGAGATTAGAGAGTAAACTCACTGGTTTTGCGAGATGGTGAGTTCACTTCGACGGGGACGCGAAGACGGGCCACAAACTCCAAAGCGGACACCTTTTGAGACCCGAAAGGATCCAAAGCGGGCCAAACAGTACACAGTGGTCTAAAGGGATCTTGGTTCTATTCTAGGGTAGCAAAGATTGAACTGGCGACTGGTTGGGTGAGCAAGGGTCCGACGGAGCTACTGTGGCCTAGGCGAAGACGAGTGGGGTTTTTGGCGACTTCAGGCGGTGATGCACGGCAGCCAGGTGACTAGCCGATGCTAGATGGGGACGAACAAGGCTCGGGATGGTTAGGGAACTCGCAGGCTCAGGTGCGCGAACAGGTTAGGCGAGCGAGCGTGACGGTGACGTAGCTGGACTCCGGCGGCTCGGGCGAACATGCGACGGGCAAGGGGGCTGCTGGTTGATTTTCTGCAACTCTAAGTTCTCCAAAAGCTCACAAATGGAGAAAACAAATGCAGAGGAAGAAGATGGGAGACAACAATCTTGTGGAGGGTCCCAACTAGCTCTATCCTCACCCTTTTGTTCCATTGAAAATGTCCCACCATGGCTGTTGGCTTCCTCAACAATTCCAACTGCCAAAGCTTGTCTTAGAAGGCTTGGAGATGGTCCAAAAGTTGCACGCCATGGGGGGCTACGAATTTGAAGTATTTTCCCCTTAAATTGGACTAATCTCTCTCTAATTGAAGTCAATTCGGCCCTAAAAAATTCCATCATCGAGTCCATGATTAAATTGACATTTTTCCTCACCAATCGAATCAACTTGCATTCCCAAAACGCGATAAAAAACGGTCCCCTGAATTTTCCGGACAAAAATGGCCTTATTTTGACTTTTCACTGAAAATCTCGATTTGCAGAAAAATCTTTAGAGGATGAGTCGACGTTCTTAAAATGACTCGTGACATGACAAAACTTTCAATTTCTGAAATCGGATTCAAATTCGCGGTTAATTTCAATCTAGCGCAATGCCTACCGGGTAGCTTTTAGAAACTTTTGATACAATTGACTCATGGTTGATTATTTTCAAGCCACATTGTACATTTTCGACACATTGGTGAACCTCGATTGTCGTGAAAATCTCAACACTTCAAATACGGACACAAAGTACCAAAAAGACAAAAAATTAACCTAGTGCCAATTGACGAGAATTTCACGATCTGGTGGCATCACCCACACTTTGATCATCTATCTCAGTTGAAACGACCTATCTCTAATCTTTTATTAATTTTTAACTGTGCCATAATTATCTCTATAGATGAGCACGGTCGAGTAGTTGATTCCTAGTTGAATTCTTAAGTCCATTGCATTAAAATTCTTTATTGGCTTCCCCCAATAATCTAATTATCTCATGAATGATCAGCTTAGAGAATAGCACTATAAGTGCATCAATAAAAGGCCTGATTCATTTAATTGAAATCGGGACTGAAATTTCAAGATGTCACAGCAACCACTACAATCCCATAAAAGTCCAACCTGCACCTCTGGAGCTCTAGCAACAACCTCAGCACGCAACCACCAACAACAGTCGCTCGTCTGTCACTAGCCCGCTGAGCAGCCGCCAACGACACCCTCACCGCACCGTCCAGCCACCATTTTCACCTCTAGAAACCAGCCCTTGACCGAGACTTATAGGGCTGATTTCAGTCGCCGTTGAGCTTCCATTAGAGATGCGGTAGTCTCGGGTTCTCACCACCGTCGCATTGCTGTCATCGTGAGCCCGTTGCCGTCGAATTCCAATGAGTTAACTCTCTAATCCTTGATTAGATTGTTAATTGTGCTTAGAGGGTTAGATGAATATTAATTATATTGATTAGATTAGTGTTAATTATCTTGGTTAGATTAGTGTTAATTAGCATGGTTAGATTAACTAGGGTTTAGTTTACTTAATCACAGTTTACTGGACCCTCGCCATTTGCTATTTTTGTGGATTAAAATGTGCTATGATTTTGAGGTTACTTCCTTCTTATAAAATGTTCTAAATATCTTCAGCTATAACATATATTTTACTCAAGATTTTATGGAGTTAAAAGAATAAGAGTTCAGCTTCGCTACTTGCAAAACAAAATCTCAGTTTGAGTTGGAACCTGTGACATTTTGGTGTTTGAAGGATTTTCATCAACTCTTAGAGTTCGAATTCCGAAAGAGTTCCTTCACAAAATTTTTTCATCAAATCTTTTAGTTTAACATAGTCACATTTTAGAGAAAACGGACAAGTTTTGGACCTCAAACCAAATTGATTTTGGAAAATGTAATTTCTGGATACGGACACAGTTGTGGTAACGGTTGGGGCAATTTACTGCTCTTATTCTAGAAATATTTGGGTCAATGTGTCTACATGAAAAATGTTTTTTAAGTGTCCTTTAAAATATATTCAAATTTGAGAATTGTTTGAACTCGTTTGGTTATGTTTCTGAATTAAACTTGGAGACGTGCGAGTAGACCTGGTTTTTGCCGATTAGGGCCGGTTGTGGTTTTAGGGTTGTTCTTGGTGTAGTGCTTGCTGGATAATGTATATTTGGTGATGTGGTTGACTTTTGGCATGCTTAGAACTTATGCGTGAAAATATGTGAATGGTTGTTCTATGGTGATTGTTTATTGTTATTGCAAAAGATGACCTTATGGACAATTAATTATAAAAACAATGAGGTGTCGGGTTTGGACACCAAAAATTATTTGCTCAATAAAATAATGTGGTTTTAAACTAGGTGCGTGCAAATTCTGACGGATTGATTTTGAGTACATGACCGCGTATGAATTTATTTTGGAAAGCTTTGAACAAAAAAAAAAAGGGTGTTGCAAGGTTTATTGTTTTAAAAGGAAGTTTTGGTGTTTTGGGCCAATTGACGGAAGATAAGAAATGGGTTTGATTGATGACGTGCGTGCATAGTCACTAAGTGGAGCCTATCATCTAACGGAGTTTGGGGATGATGCCTGATTTTTATTGGATGCCCAGCGAGGGTCCGAAAGCCGAGTCGTGGTGGAGGCCAAATCGATGATCCTTTATGGAATGCCGTCTATGCGGGGGTTCTAGACGTTGCCGTGCCCGACAGAGCAGGACGATGCCCGGTTATGCCAAATGATCGCCGACTTTTGATTATGGGGTAAAATTGTGTGGCACGATATGAGACGTGTTATAACGGTTTTACCTTATAATCGAGACCTCTGTGAATGTTTGAAGGTTGAAAATGAAGTGTTCCAGTTATTCATTATGCTTGTTGTATCTATAAATGCATATGTGACGCACTAATGTGTAGGGACGTGTTGAGGCGATGTGAGTTTTTGTATGGTACGTTTTTAGGACCACATTCGAGGCGAATTTACGTCTTAATCGGGGTTTAAGGTTTTGACTCACTGAGATTTTATCTCACCCCATTGTAGATAAACCTTTTTCCGGCCCGTAGCATGGAGATCTGCTGAGTGCGGATGTGGTGGGCGCAAGATGCGACACCTTATGGTTGGCCCTACCGTTAGCGAAGTTTAGGGTGACCCGGATTCCTAAAGGTTTTTGAGAGGGTCGGTTGGAAATTGCCAGTGTAAGGACTTGTAAATCATTAAACTTCCTAGGGACAATAGTGGTTAAATAAATAAGTTGTTTTCAACAACTTATGTTGTGTGTTTTCACTATCCCCATGTGTTTGTTTGTTGACCGGTGTTTATTTTATTTGCTTTCGCATGTGCTTAATTGAAAGATAAAAAGAATGGGTCGACTACGCATCCTAGGACATCGCATTTTCAATCGACCATCGAGAGATGTTCACGTGCTCGGGGTTCGAGGCGTGACATACTATATCTCGGGGGAGATTGGCCCACTATACCTCCAAGGAGACTAGCCTAACAACCTTACCGCCGAGGCCCCTTGCTTGAATCACGGAACCACATCAAGAATCGAACTCCTGACCATACGGTCCACATAATGTAGAGGAGAACAATCCCATCAGCGTAACCATGCGTGGGTGGGTGACAAAAGTGATTTTTACGTGGCTATTTTATTTAAGTTCCGCTCAACTGGCGCTCTAGAACATGACTTAAGAGATCAGCCACTAGTTCACCTTCCCAATCTCTAATTAATTAACTTGATTAGCTCTCTCTCTCTCTCTCTCTCTCTCTCTCTCGCTCTCTCTCTGCTTATTATGAAACTCATATTGAATGATCTCCTTATTTAACTTATAATCTATAGCCATCTACATACCTCCATGGTCCATGGTCTACATTACCAGTAGATGAATTGACTTTTGATTGGAGACAAGAGCTACATATCAAGAATTTGGGATCATTTTTTTTTTTTTCGCTCATACTCTATTTCTATTATAACTATCATTTTCAAACTTTTGTCTTACCTCCTTGCAGGGCGTGGGAGGCGAAACCCACTCCTGAAACTAAATCGTCCCTATCCGAACCCCCTGAAATGGTAGAGATTCGAAGCCCTCACCTCCCCATTCCATGTTGGAAGGGTAGCTACTAGGATAAACCCTAGTGGTTAATTCAAGATCATTTGATTGGTCCAAAAGCAAGGATTTTCTTGATTGTCGTTGTCACCTAGAAAAATGGCCTTTTTTTTTTTCTTGCACATGTTTCTCAATTAGAATAGTATAGTTACTCTATCAATACTCCAAGTCTTGAATTGGTAAAACTTCTTTGATTTCAAAGCCTTTGTCTATGAGAACTAGAAGACCTTGCCTGGCCCATGAACTAAATTGAGCCTAGAATGAGCATGGAATACTAATCACCATAATCATCATTTAGTCATTCTTGGACCAATTTGATTATTTTTTTTTTTTCATAATAATGTTAGGTAGGTAGTCGTAAGGAGCCATGAAGTCAGCTCAGCTAGATAGTCTTGGAGTTTTTGCCTTTAATCCATGCCAAACTTGCTCTCCATGCAACTTAAAATTAGGGTTCTCAAGATTATTCCCCACATATTCAAGGAATCTCTACAAACGAGGGGAAAGTATTTTCATATTTCCATTTCAGTAATGGGTTTTTGGCGTTTATGATCGAGCAAATATCGGTTCAAATGGTTAAACGCTAACCAACATATGAGAGCTAGTGGTGGCTATGGTCACTCTTATATTTGGTGCTTGGTGTAATTTTCAGTATGTAATACATGAAGCTCACGTTTGTATATTCGAAAAGTTTGGATATTGCAAACATCTTTTTGCAAAAAAATCTCGCTCCACCATTAGAGTTACCTAAGGTGAACCGCAACATTCATTTTTGCCGTTTGGTGTTGAGAATATGTCTCAATTTTGAGTAAATTTTCTACTTTGAATTGGTTTCCTCAAAGGGTTCTATACTTTGATATCGGATACAGTAGAGCAAACAAGAGGAGTATCATATTTTCTTTTTGAGTTTTCTTAGTGAATTCTTTATAAGAGATTGCGAAATGATACTTGTGGATTTTCTTTGAGTGTAATCTAAAGTTATGAAGCACTTGAGTGATCGAGTAATGGTAAATTTTGTATTTTTTGAATTTCTAGTGGATTACTTGCACTGGCTCTCCCCTTGGAGTACTTATTGGCACTCTAACTGAATGAGGTAAATTTCAAGTGTTCATCATCGTTCCTTGTTAATTTCTCTATCACTATTTTTCCCTCTCCTTTAACTTTAACTGCAAGATCCATTAGCTTCTATGTTGTTTTCATGACAATTGGTATTAGAGCTAAAGTTAAGGTTACTATAGTTGATTTGGGCTTTTACATGTTTGAAAGCCCACTCCCGCACATTTAATCCACTTCAAGCTCTTTGTGTGTATGTGTGTGTGCGCGGCTCCCTAATTGAGTCTTAGTGGTGTTACTTGAATAAAAACTTCACATCAAATTAAAAAAGTAAATTAAAAAATAAAAATTAGTAACTAAAATAAAAAAGTGAAAAACCTTAAAACAAAAATACTTTTGAAAAATTCTTGAATAAGAAAAAAGTTTGATTAGTTAATGATTGACATGAAAAAAATATTTGTTTATAACAAATCTTCTATGATGTAAGAATGTGTAACTTCTTAATTGTGATTTACCAAATCAAAAATTATATTATAATGTTTAGAATTTCTATTTCAATATTGATTGAATTTCGATCTAAACAACATTGAGCTTCCTCTAAAAGTACTTCTCTAGTATGTATATGGATGTCTATCTATAAAAAAATATTAAAAACAAAAAATCAAAATTTTAATTATTTTTAATTATTTTGATTTTTTTATTTTGTTTTATTATTTTCTTTATTATTTTCTTTCTTCTTCTGATTCTTCCTTCTTCTTCCCCCTTGTTCCTTCGCCGGCGACAACCGACCTGAGCTCACCGGCCCAAGCTTTGTTGTGGCCGGCGAGCTCACGGCTCACTAGATCCAGGCGAACCCCGACTTCGCTGAGGCCGATGAGCTTGCAGCTCTCCAGATCCAGTTGAGCTTCGGCCTCGCTGACGACTGGCAAGACCGAGCTCCCCGACATTGGTGAGCTCGAGTCTCGCTAGATCAGTGAGTCTCTAATTGTTAGTGACCTCAAGCTCATCTAAGGCCAGCAACCTTGAGCCTCACTTGGCCGGTTGCCGGCCGTCGCCGTGTCAACCACCAGCTAAGGAAGGAGGAAGAAGCAAGAAAAAAAAAAAGGAAAAAAGAAAAAAAAAAGAAATATAAAAAATAATTCTAATTTTGATTTTTATAAAAAAAAATTATAAAGTTAAAGAGGGAAGTTGGATTGGAAATGGGTTTTCAAGTCCAACTCATTTAAGACCCATTTAACTAGTCTCTTTAAATGTAAATGACCCATATGTGACCCATTTCAAAATGTAAGTAACCTATATATGACTCATTTGTGATTTAAATGAGTCAAATATGGGTCTAAGACCCATTTTGACACCTCTAGTTAATAGCCAAAGGTTTGGCGAAGGCATCTCATGGCAAGGATAAATTGCCAGAAACACTAAAGAGGACAATAAGGTAGAGTTGATGGTGTCATGCCCCAAACCTCAAGCGCACGCGCATCTCTCGGTGGTCGATAAAATTGTGACGTCCCAAAAGGCGTCGCCGACCCATTCATTTTATTGCACATGCGAAAGCATGATATAGAAAAGCATGATACAAATTTTCACAAAATTCTTTTATAAACAAACTAGTTTGTCTACAAAAAGATTGACATTTAAAAAGAAGCTGTCCTATCCTTCGGACTCCACCTCCACTAGCTCCGGGGGATTCGAGTCCTCCACAACCCCATCAGGAGGGTCAGCTGCACCCTGGCCTAAAGCAGCGTTGACCGCAACGGCGAGGATATCAAAACCCTGAAGGGGACCAACCCTATAACCATTGAGCTCATGGCGAAACCACACCCTAAATCGATAAGGTATTCTCTGAGGTAGGCCCTCATTGACCAAGGTAGTGGTCACTACGAGCTCATAGACCCAGTGACTCCCGGAGACGGGGACGTCTATGCTCCACTCAGTAACCCCCTAAGGCTGTCCAAAACGAACTGGAGGGACCGCCATCTAAGGACCTAAAAAGGTTAAGCCCACACGGGGTGAGATAATGTCTCAGCAAATTCACTCCCTAAACCCCAACTAGGAAGAAATATGTCTAGAGGTGGTCTAACCACACATCCTAGAAGACTCACCTTGCCTCAATTCCTTCCCGCACGTTAGTACAATTCATATCACAGATGCATATAACAATTTCACACATCAATTGGAACGTCTCACTCAATCTCAATCAATCACAGGGGTCCTGATTATAGGGCCAAATCGCTATGACACATCTCATTTTGTGCCACACAATTTTGTCCCATAATCCGGCGCGTCTATCTTAATCAATCATGCGTTCCAATTGACTACTACCTGCATAGGCAGTTTTAGCCGATGCATATCGATCCTCTGGCATAGCCAGGCTTCGCCTCATCCCTTGACCGTGGCAACGTTCACCCAACACACATCGGGGACAGCATTCCCGAAGGAGCTTCGGTCCGGCCTCTACCGCGATCCAGCATCCATTGCTAGGGCATTCCATATAGGGCATCGTCCACCCGATGCACATCGGGGATAGGTTCTCTTAACCATCACACGATCATTCAATTCCAGCCAAGGACACTGTGCATTACACTCAAATGTCTCTATTAAAATAACGCACTTGGCCTATTTTTTTCGTATTAAAAACACCCAGTGAAAATAATCGTGTGTGGACACGGCCATATCAAACTTTAAAAATTGATATCCTTCCTTTTAAAATATCATTATTTGATATAGTATTTAAAAACATTTTTGATGTCAAAACTCAACACCTGATATTTTCTAATTAAATACCAAAATTTCATAATTTTGAAATAAATGCTCAAAATCGCAATCACCACTCAATTTGCACAAATTAATAATCAATTGCATAAACTAAGCACACCACTACAATTTACACAAAATTCTGATCACCGACTATCCCCGTATAATTTCTGGAAAATATTAAATAATTAAATAAATAACAAAATTAATTAAATAAATGCAATTTAATCCAATAAATGCAAACCTAGGCCGGAAACGCTAATTTAACCACCTAAACGGGCCTAGAAAATTAATGCACCTATCCACATAAATAGTACAATCTATTTAGCCCTTAATCAATCTATTCTAATTACCTAACAATTATAATTAAGCAATTAAATCACTAATCAAAACTAACTAACCACATAAGTCATACTTAGCCTAATCTAATTACCTACTAAATGTCATTAACTCTCTAAGCAGATTTTAGCCAGTAAACTCACCGAATTAGTGAATCGGTGAGTCCACGGCGACGGCAACGTGGAGGCTAGTGAAACACGAGCCTACGGCAACATTAAACAAGGCTTGGAAGAGACCTAAAACGGGCCACGAAGCCCAACAGCTCTTGTTGGCCTTTGGTTCTATCCAAGGACCGAAGGAGTTGCTCGGCTCGGCTACGGCGGTTGGAAATGACAAGGTGGGATGGCGGCAGTAGCAGTGGCTCCTAGCGAGCTCGATGGCAGCAAATAGTGGCTGGAATAGCCCTAGCGAATGACGACAGGCACGAGACGACGGCCTGGACGTGCGAGGACAGCGACCAAGCGCAAACAAGCGCGCGGGTGGGTGCGGGCTTCGGTGGCGCTCGACTACGCGAAGCGGGCTCGAGACGGCTTGCGGACGGTGTGCGACGGGCTGGCTGATCTTGGCCGGTCTTCTCTGGTTTTTTGAGCTCTCAAACTCTCCAACAATGGATAAAGTAAAGCCAAGGAGGAAGATGAAGTGTTCAGCTGAAGGGGGACCACCAAATGGCCTCCAAAGTCTCCCTAAAATATCTAAAACACTCATCACTTGCCCCCACCAGCTCAAGCTTCAACCTCAACCAAGTTTCCACTCCAAAACTTCTCCAAGAAGCCTCCCAAGGTTGCTGAAATGTTGTACCCCTCCAAGGCTACGAATTTTGAAACATTCCCCTCCAATTTCAATTCAATTTCAACTCAAATCAACCCAAATTGATGCCCATAAATTCAGCCAAGGTGTCCACATCCATTCCATAATTTTTCCTCATTAATTGAACCCACTTGACAGCCAAAAGTGCAACAAAAAACAGCCCTCTAATTTTCCCGATCCAAAAACGCCCAAATTTGATTTTTCGCCAAAAACTCGGGTTTGCAAAAAAATCTTCAGAGGACGAGTCAATGTTCCTAAAATAAATTATGACACGACAGAACTTTTAATTTCTGAAATCGGGTTCAAATTCGCGGTTAATTTCAACCAAGCGTGATTTTACCGTGACCCGACCTACCGGGTAGTTTTTAAGAATTTTTTTGTGCAATTGAACCGTGGTCGATTATTTTCGAGCCACGTTGTGCATCTTCGACTCATTAGCGACTCTCAGTTATCATAAAAATCTCGAGGTTTCAAATACGGGCAGAAGGTACATAAATGACAAAAAAAATCAGTTTAGTGCCGTTCAAAGAGAATTTTGCAATTAGGTGGAATCACCCACACTTTAATCACATACCTTAGTCGAACCGACCTATCTATGATCTTTGATCGATTTTGACAGTGTCATATTGACTCTTGCAGATTAGCACGGTCGAGCAGTCGATTTTTGGTCGAATTCTCAAGTCTATTGCATTTAAATTCCTTAATGGCTTCACCTAATAGACTAGTTATCTTGTGAGTGATCAGCTCAGAGAACAAGACTATAGGCGCGTCGATGAAAAGCCCAACTCATTCAATCGAAAACAGAATTAGAAAATCGAGCTGTCACAAATGGAGAGGATGAAAAGCATAATCATGTTGAATCTATTGAATGACTTATTATTGAAGTGCCGAAAGGAAGAATGTTGCATCATTATGGGTAAAATTTCAAGCAATTTATATGATGAAAGGTTTGAACAATTGCTTATATATGTTAAAAATGATGGTTCAATCCCTCTAAGCCCCTCTAGATGAGTTTAAAAAATTTATGATGGTCTTGAAGAACGTCAATGAGGCATTGCCTAATGATAAACAAGAAATGATATGGTTGGCATCTCCATCGGATTCTTTCGAGCTTTTTATTGATTCACTGCTATAAGGGCACACTATGATTACCTTGGAAAATCTAAAGTCCTCTTATTTTCTAAGGAGTGACAAAAGAAAATTACGAGAGGATAACTTAGCGTAGGATATGGCGCAAGATTTGGTTATCCAGGGTAGAGATGGACAAAGAAAGTTTGGAGATAGCCAATGGAAGAGTCGTTCTAATTCAAGGTCCAACCAACCAAATCGTTGATGTCATCTATGCGATGAGATAAGGAATTATAGGAGAGATTGTCCAAAGTACAAGGGTTAAGAAGTTAAGGTGGGTCTATGGGTAATAGTAATGTTGTTACTACAACAGATAATAGTTCCAGTGATATCAATGATATGTTAACAATTGCCACAAGTTCATCAAGTGATGATTGGGCACTTAATTCTGGATGTTCTTATCATGTGACTTATAGACAATGGTTTACTATCCATCAATACATAGGGGGTGGTAAGTTGCTTATATATATATATATATATATATATATATATTTATCAGATTGCTAGAGAGAGAGAGAGAGAGGCAGAACAACATATCCAAATTGTCGAAGTCAGAGAAACATTATTGGAATGGACCTCTTGAAGACGTGTCCCAAAGCGACAAAAAAAAATGTGGCGAGATGCCAAAAGTTACATACAATACATGCGAATAACTCTTCTATTGGTCCAGCACGACATCCCTCGTTCGGACCTGTCATTCGATATTTCGATGTTCTCACCTGATTTTGTCCGTCGTTTGATTGCCATTTGATGGATAATAATAGCACGATAAAGATGTGATACTCTCGTTTTTGCGTCCACATTGTCCACTCCACACCTTGCTTATAGAAAGACTCCAGGACAAAAGACAACATTGGATCGGATCTTGGCACATCATTATTACAAAGATTCAATATTAATATATCAATGCCTATAACATTGCATGCAGGGAGTTAGCACCATTAATATTATGTATGGAGTTCACATGTCTATACCTTCACCTAACAATGAGTTTGATTCGGAATTAGCTAAATAACTTAGTAGGCTGAGTTGGTAGCACTCCTCATTTTCATAATATTCAGATAATAAATCACACATTTATTTAAAAGTTTAAATCCTTTAAACATATGGCAATTGTCTAACAAAATTTCATAGTATCGAAGCAGTGGGTCTTGAATTCAAATCTTCCAGGTCCCTATTTGCCTTTCCAATTGCATATTTTCACCTTTTAAGCTAAGGCCAAAGTGATTGACCAAAAAAAAAAGGCCGAGGCCAACGTTTTGTTAGTGGTTGTCTAACAAAATTTTACAATAGTATTCTAGCAAATATATTTCTTTTTTCACTTAAGACCCAAGTTCGAACCATCACACATATCTCTTTTCGGGATCATTTCAAAACTATGAAGATACATGTGTTGGTGATTGCTCATTGTGTTTTGGAACATGAATTACCACATCTTTTCGAAAGAAGTAGGTACTTATAAAGTCTCAAACGTGAGTTAAGAAAGGAAGATGGAATCATAGTAGCCCATAATCATGTAATTTTAAGAAAAAAAGGGTATTAGAGTAATTAAATATAAAACAATGCCTTCATCTAACAGTTAAGCTTTTAGAACGGTTAACAATGATCTCATAAAATTTACATGATATCAGAGCTGGAGGTCATGAGTTTGAATCTTTTTAACCCTCATTTACCTCATCGATTAAATTTCCATGCTTAGTACTAGGCAAAAAAAAACAGACTAAACGTGAGGGGGAATAGTAGAGTAACTAAATATAAAATCATGCGCAAAAAGATTAGACTAAGCGTGAGGAAAAGTATTAGAGTAATTAAATAAAAAATCACGAGGGATTATTAGAGAAATTAAATATAGAATCACGTCGCAAATAAATCAAACTAAACATGATGGGGAGTATTATAGTAATTAAATATAAAACCATGCTATCATGTAACAACTTAAATTTTAGAACGTTTAACGGTGGTCTCACAAAATCTCACAAAAGATATACCTAAACCGGCTGAATTGAGGATGGCATGGACCATGAGGTATAGGATTGCTGTTCTTGAACTTAATTCTCAAGTGAAGTCACTTAACGAGTTTAAAAAGAACAAGGTTCTGAACCAGAGTTTACTAATGCGAGTGTCGAGGCTTTTCCAGCAAAGCCGGGACTTGAGGATCAAACGCATGTTCCTAAAAAAGCAATTCATATGCTGACTGTTTGGTGAATTTTGATTTTATCTATTTTTGGTTCTTTTGAAGCTAGTAATCCACCTTTAGTAGTTCATTGTTATTTAATGCATACTTGGGGTTCCTGTGGTGAGAAAGCCTAATTTCCTAATTTGTGAACTTCTTTGACATTATGGGCATGTGGCATTCATATAAAAACCGACTGCAAACATTTGCTCGGAAGAGAAGTCTTTTACGTATTGTTGCCACATGATTGTCACTTCAGATGCAAAGTTACAACAGAATGAAAAACCTAGGAATCTATAGAACTTTTGTTGCAATGAAAGAAGATGGACAAGCAATTGCTAGGGTAGCTCTTATTAGAGGTAAGTAGTTCCAGATAAGTAGGTTCCAAACTTAAAACGTAAAACCTACCCTGTAAAGACAAATTCTCAGTTTTTGGAACACAAGACCTACCTTGTAAACTTTGGAATTGGAACTTTCGATTCCAAAGTCTAGCTAGGAATTAGCCAAAGTAGTTGATGTCTCATGGAAGTTAGACACTGGAAAAACGCCAAAAAATGCACCAATCGGAGTGCAAGTAACAAAGGACAAAAGCAAAATCGAAATCACACGAGACTCAAGATTTATGTGGAAAAACCAGAGAGAGAAAGAGAGAGAGAGAAAAGTTTCACTATCTTCAACAACAAGTACGAGAGTACATGCCAAAAGCTCTAAAAACCACTTGGTGAGCCACAAGATCTAAAGATCTAATAAGAAAGTAAAAAACAAAAAGAGGAAATAATATGGAGGCTAGGATTAGAGATATGTTATTAAATACATTTCTTTTATATTTCTTTTATAATCTCCCTTAAAAAAAAAAAAAACCCTAAACAAAAGGTGCATGGTCTAAAATACTCTTATCTCTAATTTGAAAGTTAAAACTCAACAAATATCCACATCAACTTTAAATCTTCAAAAAGCATTATACCAAACAACATAAAACCTCTCTACTTCACCATCAAAGGATGAAACGCCACCAATCCATCTAGACAAATCAAATGGCTAAGACAACAATCAAGTCCAAGTAATGCTTGAACTTGGTCAAAGGAACTATTTTGATTAACATATCTATCGGATTATCCACCATAGGTATTTTCTTAATTGTAACCATACCCTAGCAACCTCATCATGTACAAAGTGATATCGTATGTCAGTATTTTTTTCTTCTCATGATACACTATGTTCTTGGTCAACTAGATCGCACTTTGATTATCGCAAAAGATAATGAAGGCTCCCTTCTACTTCACCCCAAGTTATGTAACTAAATGCTTTAACCAAATAGCTTCTTGTATTGTTTCCGCTGCCACCATATACTTTGCTTCGGTGGTAGATAAAGTAACCCTGTCCTGCAAAATTGCTCTCCAATTAACCGTGGAACCACCAAGCGTAAAAATAATACCTGTCAAAGATCTCCTTTTGTGGAGATCGCCAGCATAGTCAGAATCAACGAAACCAACAATTGAATATCATATATCACGATCTTTATCAAAGACCAAACCCACATCCGAGGTACCCCGGATGTACTTAAGAATTCATCTCATTGCTTGCTAATGAACTTTATTCGGATGTGCCATAGACCTACTCACAACACTAACAGCCTGTGAACTATCTAGAAGAGTGCAAACCACAACATACATGAGACTACTCATAGCACTAGAATATGGAACTCGAAACATCTCATCTTCCGCTTCTTTAGCTTTACACGACAAAGGAACCGAAAGTCTAAAATGGGATGCCAAATGAATACTTACTAGTTTGGCATTCTTCATGCCAAAGCGCTTAAGAACTTTTTTTTATGTACTTCTTATGCGAGAGATATAACTTCCTAGGCTATCTGTCCCTTCGAATCTGTATACTAGAATTTTTTGGGCAACTTCAAGATCTTTCATCTCAAATTCCTTGCTAAGTTCCCTCTTCAAATTTTGTATCTCCAACATATTCTCCACTTTACTAAGCATGTCATCCACATAAAATAGCAAATAAATAAAAGAACCATCAAGCAATCTTTTATAGTACACACAACTGCCATGTGCACTTTTGGAGTGGCCATGACTCAACATAAAGCTATCAAACGTTTTGTATCATTGCCGTTGAGATTAATTAAGACCATACTAAGAACATTTCAACCTCCAAACATGATCTTTTTTATCCTCAAGCTCACTATGTACAAAAGAGGTCTTGACATTAAGTTGCTCGAATTCTAGATCATAAAAGGAAACTAACACGAGCAACACACAATTGGAACTATGTTTCACAACTGGAGAGAATACTTCATTGAAGTCGGTCCCCTCATTCCAACTAAAATCCTTCATTATTAAACGTGCTTTGAATATTTCATCTTCAACTCCTAGAATTTCCTCTTTTCTTTTGAAGACCTACTTGCATCCAATAGCTCTGTTGCCTTCAAGCAATTTCACAAGATCCAAAGTTTGGTTCTTATGAAGAGACTCAATCTCTTCATTCATCGCAACAAACCACTCCTCATATTTTGAACAAATAATAGCTTCACATAATGTAAAAGGTTGTTCGATACCAAGTTCTTCAACAATTGTAAGAGCATATGCTACCAAATCAGCGAAACCATACATCTAGGGAGGCTTAATTTGTCGTTTAGCCCTCCTTGTAACCAAACTCTGAGGCTGCTCATTTTTTTTTCTATTTTGTTTTTGATAAAATTTGAGTCTTGTTGCTCATTGTCACTTTCTAGCCGAATAGGAACATCTTCAAATGTTCGATGTGCGGACCCCTCAAGTGCCATAACTTGCGAAGGGGACACTTAGGGTCTACATGGTAACATTTATGTTTCTCCCAATTTCTGTTCTTTTGTTTCCCTGAACAAAAAAAGAACAGAAACCCGTTTGATAACACAAAGTTGATTTCTATTCCCCGGAATAGAAAAGTTAGCTAGGGAATAGAAACGAGAAACAAAAAAAAAATTGCTTCTTGTCCCAAGAACAATTTCTAGAAATAAGCAAATTTTCTTTTTTATTTTTGTTTTATTTCTCTCTTGCTGTGGCCACCTCCAACCGCCCGGAGCCACCGTCGACCGCCGCCGCCGCCGCCGACCGTGAGCAAGAATAAAAAAAAATATATAAAACAAATAAATATAAAAAACAAATAAATACAAAAAACAAATAAATAATAAATAAATAATAAATAAATACAAATAAAAAAAAACAAAAATAAATAAATAAATACAAATAAAATAAAAAAAATAAAAAATAAATACAAAAAACAAAAAAAAATAAATACAAATAAAAAACAAACGCAAGAAAATAAAAAAACAAATAAAAAAATAAAAAACAAATAAATACAAAAAAAACAAAAAAAAATGCAAAAATACAAAAAAATAAAATACAAAAATACAAAAATAAATACAAAAAAACAAATAAATAAAAATAAAAAACAAACGCAAGAAAATGAAAAAAAAAACACATAAAAAACAAATAAATACAAAAAAAATACAAAAAAACAAATAAAAAAACAAAAATAATTACAAATAATTACAAAAAAGAATAAAAAACAAATAAATATAACTAAATACAAAAAATAATAATAAAAAATAAAAAAATAAAAAATACAAATAAATACAAAAAGAATAAAAAAATAAAAAAGAACAAATAAAAAACAAATAAATACAAAAAGAATCATTATGTTACCAAACGCATTTCTATTCTTTTTCTATTCTAAGAGTAGAAATTTTGTGTAGTTCCAAACGGGTTCTTTTACTTTCGAAATTATTCCCTGGAATAGAAATAGAAAAGAACTGTTTCGAAAAAAAAACTCTTCCCCAAGAAGCCAAGAAGCGTTACACACGCGCACCCTTAAGTGCCATAACTTACAAAATGTACACTTAAGTGCCAAAATCAGTAAAATGGATCACTTGAGTGCCAATTCGGCCAAAAGGCTGACGTGGCTTTTTTCCGGCGAAGCGAGCCCAAACGACGCCGTTTTGCTTGCGTGTGGTCAAATAATGCAAAAAAATAGCGTCGTTTTGGGCTGATGTGGTAAAAAAATAAAAATAAAAATAAATTAAATTAAATTAAAAATTAAATTTAGTTAAAATATTTAAAAATAATAATTTTAAAATTAAAAAAATTAAAAAAAAAAGGGGGTGTGGGGGAGGCGGGTGAGGATCGCCCTCCCGCGTCGCGCCACCCCGCCACCGTCGGAAGGGCGGCAACGGCGGGGTGAGGGTTGGCCGAGGTCGCCGGCCCCTCCGATTTGGGCGAGGGTCACAACCCTCACCCCGGATCCGGCGAGGGCTCATGAGCCCTCGTCGCCGGTTGTGGCATCCTAGAAATTAAGGGCAAGTCCTAAGGTGCCCTAGAGCTTTTAAATAGGTAATGAATTTACCTATTGGTTTGTGTTTTAGCCTTAGTTCTTTCTTAAGGCTTTGTATTTTTGTGCCGTGTGTTTTTAATTTAAACCTAAGGTATTTAATAAGTATAAATTATGTGATGTCATGTTTGTTATAGATTAATGTTATGGGTTTTTAATTAGGTGTTATTAATTGTTAATTTTAATTTAAATTAGAAAAGGGAGTTGGATTGGGCCTTAGGCCCAATAGCATGGACTTTAGGCCCATGGAAGGAGGGCCTAAAGTGGGCCGTGTGGGCCAAGCCCATAAGGCCCATTGGGCCTTGTGGCCGTGCGAAGAGGAGAGGGGGAGGGTTTCAAATGCATGCCCCTCCCCAAGTGTCCTAATGCATGGGCCATTTGGCACCCATGCATTAGAGTCCTCCTTGTAATGATGAGGAGGGGGGGGAAAGAAAAGAGAAAAGGAAGAGAAAGGATGGGGGGAGGTGGTCGCACGGTGAGAGAGAGAGGGAGAGAGAGATTGCAAGAAAGGGAGAGAGGGAGAGCGCGAGAGAGAAGGGAGGAGGAGGAGGAGCCGCCGTCCGCCGCACGCCGCCGTCCACCGCCGCCGTTCGTCGTCGTTCTTACTTGTGTGAGGCAAGTTTAGGTTCCATCCTACTCATGCATGTGTGTTTTGTATGGATGATTGATCTTTTGGGTGTTTGGAAGCTAAAAACCGAAGCTAGGGTGTTTGGTTGTTGAAAATGCATGCTGTTTTCGCATGAACCAGTGAAGTCAGAAACTTGTGAGGGCTTGCATGTATGCTTGGAGTTCGATTTTGGCTTGGATCTCTCATGG
The DNA here is from genome assembly GCA_014182715.1 of Eucalyptus cloeziana. Lineage (NCBI taxonomy): Eukaryota > Viridiplantae > Streptophyta > Magnoliopsida > Myrtales > Myrtaceae > Eucalyptus > Eucalyptus cloeziana. The sequence continues at coordinate 4,824,058 of CM024644.1, forward strand.
AAGTTGTAGCTAACACCTTGAACTATAACATACTGAAATTTCGTGAAAAATGATGGAGATTTAAGGGGTCAAAGCCTCGTGTTTCGGAGACCCTAGATCTGGAGTTGTTTTCTGACCTTGTGGTGGATTTATGGTTTGCATGTTGGTTTTTACTAAGAATCTCTCTTTGACTTCTTCATGAAACTTGTAGATCACATCTTAAGGATGAACATACTCAAATTTGAAGTAAAATGAACAAGTATAGCTTAGGAAACCAACCTGATTTTGAAGACGATGAAACTGGAGTCGCGGTGTGGGACACCCGAGACTTCGTGGAACCATTTGGAGGTCTTCCTTTGGTTTTTTGGCCTAAGTTCCTTCATGAAATTTGTAGGGGATCCTTAGAAGTATAACATATCCAAATTTCAGAGAAAACGAAGAAGTGTAGGTGGGTCAAATCTCCATATTTCGGACATAGTCCTCTGTGCGTTTCGGTAACTTGACTAGAAGCTTCGTGGATCTGTGAAAATTTATCTATAATGATTTTGGCCTAGGTTCCTTCATGAAAAGTCTATTTTAATGTCTTAAATATAACCTGGTGAAATTTCATAATTTTCTGAGGTCGTATAGGTATTTAAATCTATTTACTTAGAAAACTGTGCGTTCTGCCCTTGTCCGAAAATGTGTACGGAATTGTGAAAATATTTTTTTTTGTGCAGAAATTGGATTGGCCATGCTTTTCTGTGGTGAATTCACTATTTTTATGGCATTACAATATTATGTGTTTTGATTTCATGAATTAGTGATTTTTGTGATTAATTAATTGATTATTTAATTAATTAATTGCAAGGTAAAAAAAATTAAATTAGGATTTAAATAAATTCTAAATGCAATTGGCAAGTACATTGTTTTGTGTGGCATGTGGACCTAATTGCTATGGGGGATGCATTTATTGCATGTATATGTAATCGCTTGATGATACATGTATAAGAAGGATGATCTTGTCTTGCCATTACATCATGTGCATGATGAATTGAGACATAATTGGCAATGCGATCCATGGTAATTGTTGGGGGAGGATGTTAATGCCCGGAATGTATAGAGATACATGGCCGGATGGCCCTGGGAGTATCAGGATGCCCGGAATGAGATGGGTGCCGGAAGCCTCGGAGGTCTTTGCCCGAGGGGATGCCTCGTGATGCCGGTTGGGATGCGGGGGTGCCGGATGCCCGGTGGCCATGATTGGCATAATTTCCGAAGGTTCTTCGCAAGGCCCGAATAGGGTGCGAGTGTAAAGTATGAGATGGATGATCCCGAGAAAAGGGTGATGTGTTGATCAATTGAGAACTAAAGTGGAAATTAAATCATGCATATATGTGATATGATGTGACGATAATCACTTATGATATAGTGACATGATGGCATGATGATGACATGCATGTGTACTATGGTATGATGATGACATGCATGTGTACTATGGTATGATGATGACATGTATGTGTACTATGGTATGATGATGACATGCATGTGTACTATGGTATGATGATCACATGGTATGATGATGACATGCATGTGTACTATGATATGATGATGACATGTATGTGTACTATGATATGATGATGACATGTATGTGCACTATGGTATGATGTAATATGATGATGACATGTATGTGTACTAAGATGACATGATGACATGTATGGATCATATGGTATGATGATGGTGATCATTTGTGATTGATGCTATGTACGTATTACGATTTTGATGATGAGGCATGATGGCATGTACATGGCTTCGAGGTAAGTACATTACAATGTGTGAATGACATGTGTATTGGAACTGTTGTATTGTTTAAATGTATTGAGTGTTGATTGGATCTCTTTACTTGTTGAGTGGTTGTACTCACCCCTTTGGGGACCAACATTTCAGATTAGTACGATGCCTCTCCCTGTTGTTCCACGGGGAGTGTTCTATGGCCTTCCATCTGACGTGGAGGTCGAGGTGACCGAGATAGATTGTCCCACCCTGCCGAGACTAACCTTTTTGTGTGCGCGCGCGATCGTATCTTATGACGTGGGCCTATCTAGAGGCCCAGTCATCCAGGAGTACATCTCCGTCCACATCCGCCGCAACGGTGTCATGATGGGGATGCTGCCACCTCCACCGCCTGACGCACCGGGATGGGTGTGATGGCTTGCGCACGTGGAGTGGGGGTTAGCAACTTTTTGGATGGCCGCCACGAGTAGTCCGAAGGGAGATCGTTACACGTCGCATTTTTTAGGGTCGTGTGTCTCTTTTTGAGGTTGAAGGCCGAGCTTAGATGAGTCTTGGCCTACCCTTTTGTACCGACCCGTGTTGCCCTTCGTAATCATATATGTAAATAAAAGTGGTTCGGCCTCGTGCTTTCTTTTAATCAAAGATAGTTGGTGTGCATTGTGTTGTCGTGAGGGAAGCGAAGTGTTGGTGAGACTCGCCTCTTAAATTCCGCTTTGAGCTGCGCAAAATCCTTAAAACCTTTTTAAAGGAAAAGAAAAAAAAAAATTTACGCCTAAGCGTTGGCTTGAATCTTCCTTTTATCGTTGTATAAATTTGCTTTGTTTTGGTTTCTTTCGCTGGCGGTTTCTGTGGCGACCCTATCGGGTTTTGGGGGTGCCACACCGGTCGGCCGAGGTCATCAGCCCCTGGCCAGGGCCCGGCCGACCCTCCCCCCCACCGTCGCCGACCCTTCCCGACGGCGGTGGGGCGGCGGCAGCTAGGGCTGATCCCTCACCGCCTCCCCCACACCCCCTTTTTTTAATTTTTTTAATTTTAAAATAATTATTTTTTAATATTTTAACTAAATTTAATTTAATTAATTTTTCATTAATTTTTTTTACCATGTCAGCAAGCAAAACGGCATCGTTTTGGACTCGCCTCGTCAAAAAAATGCCACGTTGGCGTTTTGGCCGGACTTTGGCCGGAGTGGCACTTAAGTGATCCGTTTTTTTTCGAATGTGGCACTTAAGTGTACCTTTCGTAAGTTATGGCACTTAAGTGTCCCTTTGTGCCAAGTTATGGCACTTAAAGCGTTCTTATCCCTCAAATGTTCTTTGTGGATGCTCTACATAAAACTCTACCTCTTTTCCAATATTCTCATCTAGAGTACCTATAGATTCAGTAACAACCTTTCTCTTTCCAAGCATGAAATTTTCATAAAAAATAGCATCCCTACTAATTATAAACTTTGATGACTGAGGGTCTGTATCCTTTAACCCCATATGTTTAACCAACAAAAATACGCTTCTTAGCCCTAGGTTGAAGCTTACCCTCTTTTACATGATAATAAGCAGGACATCCAAATATTTTTAAACCAGAATAATTAGAAGGTTTACCTAACCATACCTTGTTAATAGTCTTATATTCAATTGCGGTTGACGGAGAATGATTTACCAAATAACATGTCGTGTTCACAGTTTCAGTCCAAAAATCTTTCCCAAGTCCAGTATTATAGAGTGTATACCTAGCTCTTTCTAAAAGTGTTCAATTCATGCGCTCCGCCACCCTATTCTATTGAGGTGTGTACTTGACTATTCGATATCAAACAATCTCCGAATCTTCACATTACTTGTTGAAATCACCTCCACAAAACTCAAGACCATTATCCATTTTGAGACGCTTTATCTTCTTCCCAGTTTGATTTTCTATCAACATCTTCCACTTCTTGAACATCTAAAAAATGTCACTTTTATGCTTCAAGAAATAAACTCAGAATTTCCTAGAAAAATCATTAATTAAATGTCAGAAGATAAACTGCATCATCCTTAGATGTTACCTGTGCCAATCCCCACAAATCATAGTGAATATAGTCAACTATGCCCTTCCTCGAGTGCACCATAATGCTAAAACTAACTTTCCGCCGCTTCCCAAAAACACAATGTTCGCAAAAGTCAAATGAGATTGTATGATCCCCATAATGTAAATCACGTTTACTCAAGATAGTCATTTCTCTTTCGCTCATGTGGCTAAACCGCATATGCCACAACATTCACTTTTCAGAATCTAAAAATGATGATATATTTAAAGAATCCACAACAGTACTTTCTTACAGAATGTAAAGATGTTTCTTTATGTTACCCTCATTACAATCAATGAGCCTTCTAAAATTTTCAAAACTCCACCTCCACTTATGTACATGCACCCAATAGAATCTTAACTGCTCAATGAAATAAGGTTCTTCTTTAAAATTGGGATGTGCCTAACGTTTGTCAAAGTTCTTATTTCATTGTCATGACATTTAATTTGCACCATATCAATTGTTAGGGAAATCCATTATGGTGTTTTGAAGATGACAAAATAAATCAAAAGCTACCAATGCGTTTAATGGTTGAGTAATAGACTATGCAGATGATAGAATATGTAAATGATATTGTCAAAGTCTATTATGAAGATTTCCAAAATTTTGTGTCAAAGTCTAAAGATCGCCAGACTTTATGTTCAAAGTCTGCTCATATTAACAGTTTCTAGACTGAAGAATGGAGACTTATCCAGATGCGAGATTATCTTTATTTCTTCAAGGATTCGATTCGTATGAATTATATATGGACTTCTAGTTGGAGATATCACCTACGAGATTGGATATCTTTATTAGAATCAATTTGGATTATACATCAAGATTGATTTGATTAACTCAATCTAATTGATTGATAATTGGATCTTGAAGACAAGAACTTTCTATACGAGGAAGCTCTACTTATGGAAACCAAGATTCTGTTTGTATGGGTTATCAGAATCAATTTGGGATTCTATTTTTATCACTCAACGACTACCAAATCTTCTAAATACAGATCTGTCCAATGGGTAGATTGGAAGACGATCTTCTAGATACTGTCCAACGGCTAGTTTGGAAGTGAAGGAGTATTTAAGAAGATCAAGAACCCATGAGCAAAAAAGAGATAGAGCGTAGAATTTATAATTCCAAAGTCCGAGCGAACTTCGATCATACACTTATCTCTTGTGAGCTTAAACGTTTGTGATCGTGAGAGAAATACCAAAAGAGTGACTTAGTGAGATAGTGTGATCTACCACTAAGTGTTTGCACTCAAAATTGTAATCTCTTGTTGATTGCACATTGAAATCTAGCAGAAGGCTGTTAGCATGGGAGAGTGAATGTAGGCTTAATCTAAGCCGAACCACTATAAACCTTGTGTTCTTATTCTCTTCCCTAAACTCTTTTTATTTTGTTTATAGTTTTATCTAATTGCTAAACTCTAAACTCATTCAAAGCTTGTCATTCTCTAAAAAGAAAATTACTTCTATTAAACCTTGCAAAATTATTTTTACACCTATTTACCCCCCTTTTAGGTGTTCATACTAGCACTTTCATCAATATCCACAATTTTGCAAACTACATTGTTGCCCACCAAAACTAAAACACCACTGACTTTCTTATATGTGTGGAACCAATCTTTATGTGGACACATGTGATATAAACATGCTTAATCAAAAATTCATTCGTTGTCGACATGACAATATGAAGACAAAACAATAAGAACATTGTCTACATTAATTAACTCATTATTTTTCACCAGACTAGCCAAATTAAAACTCTTCATTGACTTCTTCCCCTTAGCTTTGAGCACTAGACACTCACTTTTATAGTGTATGACAATAGTAACATTCTACTTTACTCTTATCTTTGCTTGATCTAAACTTTGAACGCCCTTTACTATCATCGTGATGCGTCTATCACAATGATTTGACATTCCCTTGACAACTAAGTCATCGGCTTTATCACCACTACTACTTACATTTAATTTTGTATGCATCTCCGTGGAATTCAACGAAGCTTTCACACCTTCAAGAGTTATGGATTCTCTTCCATACAACATAGAATTCACAAAATTTTCATACGAGCTTGGTAGTGAGCATAACACAATTAGAGCTTGATCTTCATAATCTAACTTCAAATCGAGATTTTTCATATCAATAACAATCTATTAAATTCATCTAGATATTTTTGGATATGAGTACTTTCTTGAATTTTTAGCATGTGAAGATGATGCTTCAAGAATAATCTTGTCATAAAAGATTTCTTCATGTAGAGACTCTCAAGCTTATTCCACAATCTTGAAGCCATTTCTTCATCCGCGACTTTGTGAAGCACCTTATCAGATAATGACAATTGGATGGTGCTATGTGTCCTCTCTTCCATCTCCTTGATCCCAGCCGTAGTCATATCATCGAGATAATTCCCGTCCAAAGCTCTAATTGAATCTTCCCGATGCAATAACGCTTTCATCTTGATCCTCCATATCTCAAATTGTTTTGGCCATCAAAGGGTGCCGCTTCAAACTCGATAGATGCCATCTCGAACAAAAGACCAAAATTCTTTCGCTCTGATACCAATTTGTTGCGGAAAATTGCCAAAAGATGCACCAATCGAAGCACAAGTAGCAAAGGATAAAAGCATAATCAAAATCACACGAGACACAAGATTTACATGGAAAACCCAAAATGGGAAAAACCATGGGGAGAGAGAGAGGTTTCACTATCTTCAACAACAAGTACGAAATTACAAGCCAAAAGCTCTAAAAACCACTTGGTGAGCTACAAGATCTAAAAATCTAACAAGAAGATAGAAAAAAACAAAAGAGGAAATAATATGGAGGTTATGGTTAGAGATGTGTTATCAAACACATTTCTTTTATAGTTTCCCTTCAAAAAACTCTAAACAAAAATGCAAGGTTTAAAATACCCTTATCTTTAATTTAAAAGTCAAAACTCAACAGACACTCAAATCACTCATCTAGGAATCTAAAAGTACTCAAAATGCATCTCGAATTAGCTAAGAAGAATTAGTCACTAAGTATTCAGATCGCTGAAAATGGGGTAGATCATTGATGTTAGACAAATGCAAAGGAAAGAGAAGTAGAGAGGAGTGAGTCTATGTTAGATCATTGATGTTAGACAATGGAAAAGAAGGATGCTACATTATTGTGGGCAAAACTTGAAGCCTTTTATTTGATGAAGGATTTGAACAATGAATTGCATATGCTGGAAAATATGGTTTAGGGTGGATTTGGTTCAACTTTGGAAATAAATTTTGGGTGTAGTGCAGATGTTGAAAACCAAAACCCTTTGGAGAAATGTAAATTACGTCTGGTAAAAAAAAAAATTATAAAACGACTTTGGGTTCAACTTTTGCAAGGGTTTTGGCTCGATTTTTTAATATTTTTTTATTAAAAAAACCTCGAACCCTTTAGCTTGGGTCTCAACCTCAAACGACCCTCGCCGGCCCCTTGCTGACCTCTTGCTGGCCCTTTGCCAGCCAAATCTGGCCTCGTCAACCCTCTCCGACTGCCTTGTGCAAAGAGATGTACAATAATAACGAGGGGCAAAATTGAAAAACTAAAAAATTGGTGAGGATAGTTTTGGAAAAAAAGTATTTTTAATCCTAGTTTCAGCATTCCCCAAATGTGACTTCGGAATCTGATCCCTACTTGCTTTGGGCTTTCACCATTCCCAAAGCTAGCATTTGGTCGAAAGCTACTTTAAAATGTTTGCCAAATACCCCAGTGTTTACCCAAGGGGTTTTAGAGGCCAAAAGCCCTTTGGAAATGCTAAACCAAATGCATACCAATCCCAAATGGTTACATTCGTCAGAGGCCATTTGGATGAGTTTAACAAACTCATGAAAGACTTGGATAACATAAATGAGGCATTGCCTAATGAAAAACAAGATATGATGTTATTGGCATCTTTATGGAATTATTTTCAGCACTTTACTTAGGGGCACACTACAATTACCTTGGAAAAGGTAAAGCCTGCTTTATTGTTAAAGAGTGGCAAAAAAAGTTATGAGAGGATAATTTAGCGTAGGATATGGCACAAGATTTGGTTATCTAGGTAAAGATGGATGTAGAGAGATTTGATTATCTGGGGTAAAATGTCATCATTGTGATAAGATAGGGCCCCATAGGAGAGATTGTCCAAAGCACAAGGGTCTAGAAGTTAAGGTGGAGTTTATGAGGGATGGTAATGTTGTTACTACAGCATATTACAATTCCAGCAATGTTGATGATATGGTAGCAGTTACCACGAGCACATCAAGTGGTGATTGGATGCTTGAATCTGGATGCCTTATCATATGACTTATAGACAGTGGTTTACTACCTATTGGTACACAAGGGGCAGTAAGGGGCTTATGGGAAATGGTGCTACTTGTGAAGTAGTAAAGATTGGAAAGTTCATTTTAAAATGCAACATCGACTGACATATAGCATATACAGGAGCTAGGAAACAACCTTATCTCACCGAGTATTCTTGATGAATTTGGATACTAGATATCTAATGAAAGTGGAGTTTTAAAGGTCTCTTGAGATGTGCTTACTATGATTTGGGGGATGATAGACAATAAGTTGTATTTTCTTGAGGGAACGATAGTGATTGCCTCATCTACTAAATTCTTTTAGGCTTCTAGTCAAAACATGGCTAGTTGTGGAACATGAGACTTGGACACATAAGTGAGAAGAAGATGATGTTTCTAAGTTAAAGGGGTCCACTAGGAGGTTACCGGATATGAGAAGTTGAACTTCAGTGAACACTGCAACGTTGATAGTCAATGAAAAGTGATATCCGTACGACAATTCACAAGATTTTGGAGATTGTAGCTACATACACTCAAATTTATAAGGACCTTCTCAAGTTCCTTCCAAGGATGGTGCTCGATACGTGTTGTCATTTATTGATAACCTTTCAAATAAAGTCCAAATTTGTCTTCTTAAACACAAGTAGAGGTACTTGGTCAGTTCAAGTTGCGGAAGGCAATGATGGAAAAGTAGATAGGAAGGTTGGAATCTATTGTGAGAAGCTTACTCGGTTTTGTGCAAAGGAAGGCATAGTGAACGGAGTCATAGAAACCAAAAAATTTAATTTTATTGTAAAGAACTCACTCTTTACTCTTCAATGCTAGACTAAGTAAAGATTTTTGGGCTGATGTAGTGTATACTACTTGTTTAGTGAACAAATCACCATCACTAGCAATCGATCGGAACAATCTTGAGGAAACATGGTCAAGTAAACCTGTCGAATATAGCGGGCTGAGAATGTTCGGTCGCCCTACTTATGCTCGTGTAAATGATGGCGCGCTAGAGTCAAGAGCAAAGAAATGCATGTTCCTAAGTTATGTTCATGGGGTGAAAAGGTACAAAAAGTGGTGCACTAAAGAAGATTAACCCGAATTTATGTTCAGCAGAGAAGTTAGCTACGACGAATAAACTCTATTTCATAAGAGAAGCGAGCGATTGATTGTAGAGAACAATCTGGATGGTATTCATAAACAAGTGGAGGTTTGGGTGCAGTTGAGATAGCTTTGGGTATGTGATGCAGGGAATGAAGGCTATTGAAATGTTGCGAGTGACTTGGAGGAGTTATGTTAGGAAAGTGTTAAAGAGCAGTGAATACTTTCTTTTTCCGAAATGAAAAGTATATAACCATCTTTTTTACTTTCTATTACGAATTCTCAATCACCAAGAGGTTGAAAGCCCTCATATTTAATAACAGTTCAGAATGTTTGTCACAAGAGAATCTAGCTTGCGGTAAAATTCCAAGTGATGAAATTTGAACTTTGCTTTTGGGTACGATTTACAGATAGAGGAATCAGTTTAGAGACTTTTCATTATGAATTTCTTCCACTTTTAGGTCGCCTAACTTTCTTATGAAAAATCGTAACTCTAGCTTTTTCTATTATATAGTTAATATTTGTTTAGCGAGATAATACAGTAGCCATACTCTGCAAATGTTATTTTAGGTTCGTTTGTTCGTTTCATACTGAGTTAAGAGTTCACATTACAAAATAACCATGCTTATATGACACTAAATTGCTCCTGAATTTGAATTATTCTCCTTTTAGATTATTAGGAATAATGCTATAAGTACATTGGTGATCAATTTCCTTACCACAATGGTCTAAATTACGACGCTCTGTGTTATTATTATTATACGTGTTATTCTAGTTATTCCGTAAGAATTCCCGGTCAGATTAGTCTGATTGCAATTGAATTGATCTTTAGGCACATGAACCTCCCAACAAAGGGAACGATGGCGCTACCAAGACAAGCTCCACAGAGATTTTAAGGCGTACTCTCACTCTCAAATGCAAAGTAAAAATTCAAATGAATGATTAAACAAAAGGAAAGGAGTGAAAAGAGAGAGCCTGTTTGCGAATCAAATTCTCTTGTACTCACCTTGGCAAAGTCTCCTTGACTGTCATTGAATACATCTAATGATCCGATGCTTTATCAGACATACACATAATCTTTTTAAAGTCCCCGAAAATTTCTACCTGTGCATTGCAAAATGCCTCTCTTCCATATACCCACTCAAACACTTCTGAACTCGAAAGCTCGAAAAACGCATGAAGCTTTGAGAGCTTTATGATTGATTATATATGTGACGACCCTTACGCATCTTGGTCTCCTTTCAGCTTGCAGGTTTTACCTCGCGACAAAAACTGGTAGTTGGCAGATGCTCAGGGGCATCAGCTGGTACTATATGACATCGATCCGACATGCGTTGACACCTTAATGATGGAACGGAGTCACACTTGTGAATCTTGAGACACGGAACTCAATATGAAACTGGGAAATGCCAATGTTATATCCCTGCAAAAGGTGCAAAAGAAAGAGTTGTAGCATATCACTCCTGCAGAGTAATCCTGTTGACGATGCACAGCTCGACATGACCAGAGACAGATGTTTAGTAGACTGTTTCCGGATTATCTTTTTCTTTATAGGGGGTTAAAATCTTAAAGTAGAGAGAAAGAGAGAGAGAGAAGCCGTTCCTCGCATTGATGTGACCTCTAAGTTAATCTCGATCAGATTTACATACTTTAGGTATGGAAGAGTTATGTTCCTTATCAGAGAAGGATTCTTCGACACAAAGTCCTTCCACTCTTCCTGATCAATCCTTCCATCATGTTTTGTATCGGCTTCCCTAAATGCCTGTCAATTGAACAACCAGTTTCAGAATGATTGAAGTACCGAGTCGACGATAATTACAAATTAAAGTTGAGTACCGTACCTTATCCACGATTGTTTCCACAACATCCTCCGTGAGTACCAAATCTGATTCATGAAGAAGTGCCAATACCATTTCCTTCAACTGTAAATTGAAACCACTACAAAAGAAATTAGGAACGATTCGAGCATATTCATGAGATGTCCATGCAACAGCAGAAAAAAAGGAGATTCCATCCTCACCTCCTCTGGCTCGATATATCCAGTTTGCCTCAAGTCATACAACCTGAAAGCAACTGCAGAAAGGTCTCACAACTCAGATATCATTTCGCTACTCATGTGAACATTATGTTCCAACATGAAAAAGTAAGTCAAATTGAATTTCATTGAAAATTAGAAGAAGAAAAATTGCATTATGGGAACAAAAGAAAAAAAGAGGAGATAAATTTGAAGTTTTCTTACATGCAATCTTGTCTTCCATTGGTGCATTCGGGTGAAAGACACCGAGCGATCTCACGAATTCACCAAACTCGATAACCCCATTTCCCTTCATATCGAACAAATCAAATATCTGGAATATATGATACCCATGGTTCATATATATTAGCAGGGAAAAAGAAAAAGGCATTACTCTAGTGAATGATCAAAATCACAAAAAGTTGTGCGTGGCAATAAGATCAAAATATTTAAGATCCCATCTTCTTCTTCTTTTTTAATCTAAGTGGGATGATTAATTGTATTAGATTACATGACATAAATGAAGTAAAAAGATCTCCATCGAATCAAAGTGAGCCTATGTTACATACCCTGTCGGCAAAAAGATTTCTGCAATTTCGGTTCTGGAAAAGTGCTAGCTGAAACTCTTCCTGCTCAAAATACAGCACAATAGCAGTTTTAAGTAGCAGAAACAAGTGAACATCAACCTTATCAATGTTTTGTGATCAAGCAAGACTAGACTAGAAGAAGACAACCCAGCAAGCGACAAATGATAGGCAAAAGGAAAGAGATTTCATTCAAGTATCAAATGCAGGTTTGAAGCATACCTTGTGAATAACCCCGTCGGCAATAATTGAACTGCTCAATTTCTTGAAGAGCACATATAAGGCCTCAACTTCGCTTGCAGTAACTGCATTTAAGAAACATAAATGGTCAAACTGATGAAGGAAGGTAGCATCACAGTTAATTTACCATATGAATTTATCAAAGAGTTTATGAGTAATACTATCTCCATCTGTCCCTGATGAAAGTAATTCTGGATGTGCACAAAAGGAGCATATGACTTGCTCTATCGGATGAGCAAGCACTCGAGAATAGACAGATTAAAATTGAATCGGGGAAAAAAGTCCTGGTTACACTAAAGCGTCATGAGAACAACCTAAAAAAAGAAGAAGAGAGCAATCTTGAGGGAAGTATATGCAGAAACTTAACATCTAAAGGATCGGCGCTTACAAGGTGTTGCAGTGGCAAGAATGTTAGGCTCTTCATATCCAGGTGTTTGCGCAGAAAACTTTGAAGTAATGCAACCCATGACAATCACTTACCTTGTGCTTTTCCCAGATACATCTGTCAGATCAAGACGAGGAAACTGTCGAGCAACACCTGCCAATGCTGATTCACAGAAGAATGAGGTGCCGCAAGATGCTGATTCAGCTCAATTTGGAGATCAAAAGATTTTCTTTTACTGCTTAGACTTTCAGTGCACTCAATTGCTCTTCTTAGACCATAAAGAGATTGCGCCTACTGGTGCCATGGGTTTCATTTAAGGGTGTACAACCAAACTGGTTCTACTCGGGAATCGGACTGGACCGTCCAAAAAACAAGTCCAAGAACTGGTTTCCATTGAAACCAGTCCGGAAACAAGTTCCAAATTTTTTTAACTAGTTATAATTGGTCTAGGAACAGGTTCCGAGTGAATACCCAACCAGGTTTTTGGAACTGGTTTTATAAGCTAAAAAGTCAAAACTCTGATTTCTTTTTCTCCTAAATTCTAACCTCAGGACTCCTTTGTCCTTTATCCTTCCTCAAAACTCCTCATTAGTCTTTCCCCTTTCCTAAATTTTTATGTATGTATGGGGAATGGAGTTTTATAATTTATATTTTATGTTGTGTTTGGACATTTTATCATTTATAGTTGTACATGACTATGCAATCATCTTATGGATTATTGTTTTTGGCAGATTAGGACTTTTGTTATTCATCTTTTACTTTGAATCATTTCGTTACTCATAGTCTCATATGATTTTGCTATAAAAAAAAAAAAAAAAAAATGAAACAAATTCTCAGGTAAACCCTAGAATCGGATCGGAAAAATAGGATAAGTTCAAGAATCAGTTCCAAGCACAGGGTAGGTTTTAGGGTCTAAAAACTGGGAACATGTTATAACAGGATAGGTTTCATGTTCCAACTTTGGAACCTACCTACCATGAAACCAATCGCCCCCGTTTCAATGATCAATACTCAACTGCATGCAACACCAAATTCAAGAATGGAAGTTTTCTACTCTAGGTAGGCATAAACTGTTCTAATCAGACTCAAACATGGTGTTTGGTATGCTTAGTCCTCTATGTTTTAGCATGTCTGACAGGTGGACTCAGTACGTGGATATGTAAAACTTGAGTGCTAGAACTAGGTCATAGGAAAACATAGAATCAATATGCATTGTGGCTATTGGTAAGCAGAATATAAGTAAAGGTTCAAAACTTTATGGGACATTGGATCATCATACCTCGAATTTCAGATAATCTTGCAACCTAGTTATGGTGATTCGGACTGCTGCAGGTCTGCCATGAGACACAACCTTAGCAAATTTTGAGCTCAATATGAAGTTTCCCATACCCGCACCCGCACCCATTTCTTATGCTATACATACAGGTCGCTTTAATGAGGAGTCGTGGAAAACTCTAGGGACACAAAAAGGGAAAAAAATGAGTAGAAAATTGTTGAAAGAGCATTGTTGCTTTGATTCATTTGCTGATAAGTATCTGAACGTTCGCTATCTGTATTCACCATTGGTAGCAAGCAGCAGTGTTAGTAAATCACCAAATTAAAGGTCAAGAGCACAACCTGCCTAAAGCTTCTATATTAGAGAAACTATGAGTCTATGAAGATGGGACATGATTAACAGGTTCTTTTAGATATCCTCGATGCGGACAGTTTCAGGTCAATTTAGTTGAGAAGTGCACAAAAAAGCACAATGCAAGTGGCTCCAGACAAATGTACAAAAACTGAAGCATCACAATGTAATTGACCGTCCTAAAATATCAAAATTCTGACATATATATCCAGTAAAGAGAACTATTTAGGCCCCAAGGTTGAGAGAAGCAGCTATGCACAAGAAGAGCATATAACTGATTACAGAATTGCAATTTTACAGATAATGTACTACAGACAAGAATATTCAAAAAATTGAAACATTAAAATTCATCCGAGGAATCATTGTGAGCTATACACGAAAATCTGTCTCACGAGGAAGAGACCCATTCAAAGAATTCCCACCTTTTCGTTATCCATTAAACCGTCGACGTGTGATAAAAATAACCTTTGAACTTTTTCCTCATTGGAGATTGGACCACAAACCCAATACGCAGAGGCAGATTTCTTGAACTAATTTAGCAGATTTTTTTATTTCTTAAAAGAATACGTCGCTGTTATGATAACAAGACGAACCTTGCACTTCAATCAACTTCTCTTTGTTTAATCTTTATCAGGCTCTGGCCGTGTACGGAAGATGACTTTTGGAGCTTCCCTAGGAATGATGAGAATGACTGCTTAGTGGAATCAAATTCCCTAGAAAAAAGAATAAACATTTAAAAACCCTGTTTTCTAAAACGAAAATGACTGGTAATTACTCACGCCGTTGTACCATCAAATTTATTTAATCACCTTGCTTTTTTTTATTTACGACCAGTTAAGCAAATAAAGATCAATTCACCCAAAGAGGGACCCAATAAAAATGAATAAAAGAAGGAACTTTGCACTTTGCCCTGCATTTGCATCTAGGAGAACCGATGAAATCATTAACAGGGTGCATGCAAGATTTTGATTTGCATGCGAGTCTTTTAAATCTTTCTGGTGATTTTCTAAGGCAAAATCCAGAATCGATGGGAAATTGCAAGATTTTGCCGATGGTTGCCGATGGTCTCTGCATTTTCTCAGCAACCAAACAGAGCATGGTTCGAAAGGAAGCAAGAAGAATCAGACCAAGAAAACAGACCAAATCCCTCAAGCGGATATAAAACATCACGACCCCCATCAAAGACTAAAAGCACAGAGAGAGAAAGAGAGAGAGAGAGAGAGAGAGAGTCGTGGACTGACCCGAAATCAGTGATGGAGGGAAGGAAGAGACTTGGATTCTCAGAGAGATTCTTTCTCGCGCTCTGTTTTTATATGCTGGGCAAATTTATTTCCTGGATTTCTCAGGCGCTCCGCATTTGGTTTTGGAACTTCGCCGAGAACAGAGCAGCTTTCTTGATTCTTGGGCCTCTCTCTCTCTCTCTCTCTCTCTCTCTCTTCCTCCCTCTCGCCGTCTCCCCCCACGAAATTTTGCCGAGCTTTCGACTTCGCTGTCGGACTGCCGAATGGGGGGCGGCTATTCGTGAGCTCCCAGAGAGCGACGTCGGTGAAATCGTTCAAAGTTCAAACATTCTCCTCCTCCCCCACCACCACGTCTTGTCCTGCACTAACGGACGACTGGTTTTTCTGGCTTAAATCTGTTTGGACTTTTACTGGTAATGCACACCGTCAATGGATATTTCACAAATCTCCTTTCAAAGGTATCTAAACTTCATGGTCATATAACCCAACTCCTTCTCTTTGAATTTAGGGATATGTGCAATACATAAGTCATCGTTTCTAAAACTTACAAATTGGAAAGTCGTCCCTATTGTGGCACTAAAACTTACAAAAAGCCGTGATCGATGGTATCAAAACTTCAATTTTAATTAGAAGAAAATTTCAGTTTAACACCGTTTTTACTAACGGAAAATGCCGACGGCGCGCGACGTCATATTATAAATGATTTTTTTATTATACATGTGGCTTTTTTAAATTATTTTTTATTCAAAATTTTTAAAAATTAGATTTAAAATCTTAAAATGAAAAACTAAAATTTATTTAAAAACAAAACTGTTAAAAAAAAAAAGAAAATGGCACCGGCATTTCGCGCAGCCTGCAGCTCGCCGCCCATCGTCGGAGTGGCCGGCGACGGTCGCTGGAGTGGCCGGCGATGGTCGCCGGCCCCGGGCGGGGTGGCCGCCCTCGCCCGGCGAGGCCTCGCCGGCCCCAAAGGCGGCCTCGCCGCCCGCCGTCCGATCCGAGTGAGTGGGTTCCTGAGGGCAGGGGTTCCGTCGCCGTCGCCGCACCGGACCGCCGCTAGCTGGGCCGCTACCGCTCGTCGCCTGCCCACCACCGACGACTCCACCCGATCCCGCTCGGGGACGCCAGACTGGCGAGCATCGCCGACCCTGTGCGAGGACCGGCGAGGCCTCGCCTGTGGCGGGCGATGGTCGCCCCCCCGTGAGGGCCGGGCGTGCCCATCCGGGCTTCCTCGCCCGACTGGCGGGGGTGGCCGGCCCTCACCCGGGCCGGCGAGGCCTCGCCGGCGAGGGCCGCCACCCCGCCTGTGGGCGGCGACCGTCGCCGGCCACTC
Source organism: Eucalyptus cloeziana (assembly GCA_014182715.1). Taxonomy (NCBI): domain Eukaryota; kingdom Viridiplantae; phylum Streptophyta; class Magnoliopsida; order Myrtales; family Myrtaceae; genus Eucalyptus; species Eucalyptus cloeziana. The sequence goes on from CM024644.1 coordinate 4,840,675, forward strand.
CGGCGATGGGCGGCGCTCGGAAGCACCACCGGTGCTTTTTTTTTTTGCACAGTTTTGTTTTTTAAAATAAATTTAGCTTTTCCTTTTCTGTTTTTAAATCTAATTTAAACAAGAATAAAAATAATGTTAAAAGCCACGTGTATAATAAAAATCATTTAAAATGCCACGTGACCGCCACGTCAGCATTTTCCGTTAGTAAATCTAACGGTGTTAACTTTAGGACTGAATTGAACCAAGTTGACAAGTTTTAGACTCGATCGCACTTTTTGTAAGTTTTAGGACTCAATTGCACTTTCCTTGTAAGTTTTAGGACTTGTGTTACACATATCCCTTGAATTTATATGTTCACTCCTTTTATAAGTCATCGTTTCTAACGCCAGCAAATTGCTGATGTGTCGTCCCTATTGTGGCACGTAATGGACATGCCGTGATATGGTATCAAATAATCTTCTTATTTTATTTTTATTAGAAGAAAATTTCATTTATTACAAAATGATACATGGTTAGAAATATCAATAGTCATGATAACAAAACAAGTCCATAGAACTCCAAAACACACCAAAAACCAAAAATGAAGGCATATCATTAGAGTATGATTGAAAGAGATAATGCTCGCCCTTCAAAAACAGATATGTGAAAAAAATCCACCGCCACTCACCAATCACTAAGCTTCATCCTGATAATCAAACATCGGAATCTCCATCCATAGTTATGGCTTCACTTTTTGGTGGTGTGTGCCTAGATTTGGTATCCCGAACACACATTGAGTCAAAGTTTATGAACTATTTATATCATTTTCCCTTTTCATATCATGAATAATGCATATCTCAAAAAGATAAAAACCATTAGATTCAAACTTGCTACTTGTCATGTTCGTTCGCTTAAACAAATGTCCCAAAAGATGTCTCCATTGCAATTCTTCTAGGGGGAAAAAAAGCTTCATTTTATGCAAAATGCCATTTGTCAGCATACACACCAACTGGTCTTATAGAAGGCTAAATCAATCCAGATCACTTTCGATCCTTTCGGTCTTGATTTTTTCAATGGGGCATCGTTCATCTGTCGTGACCATTCAAGCTTTTTCTTTCTTTTGTAAGGGAGTTTGCTAATGATATTTCATCCAACTTTCACTCCATCATTTTGGCCTTTTCGATGATGTTATAGGCTGCTAAGGAGGGAGCAGTCGCAAGCGATTGAAAAGGAATCACGATGTTTTTATTAGTGATGGGCTTAAGGCTCGTCCGCCCATGCTGGGCCCAAAGGCCCGCCCACAGAATAAGCGCCCGTGGATGGGAACATATAAAAGGGATGAGAGAGAGTGGAGAACATACCTTTTCAAAACAATTGAACGTACGTGAATTCTCTCCCTCTCCCCCAAGAAGAAGAACAAAAGGCAAAAGGCAACTTCATCTTCCCATCACGGCGAATTGTCGTCATCGAATCGAACAGGACTGAATTTTCTTCCTCTTCTCGGCATCGGTGTCTAATCTGTGGCTAACAAGGTACGCCGAATCCGTGGTGTGCTTTACGACGGTGATACGTGATTATTCCTGTGCTTGTTTTCCACATTCGTTTTAGGGGTTCGGTTTAAGTGTCGAATCCGTTTTCGGGGATCCGTTAATCCCAACATTGGTATCAGAGCCCTAGTTCACATTTTTCCCGACCTATTTGGTGTTTTTGATTGATTTTTCGCAAAAAGCATTTCAGCTGTACGGATCGGGGTGAGAAATCCTGACACCCCAGCGTTGTTCGCCCATTTTTTCGTGTTTTCGTAAGTCGAAATCGAATTCTGATGGCATAGGGAGAAAGGGGTCGTCGAGACGAGTCTGGCGACATGTCACAAGCCGTCGGGAGATGCCGCACGCGCCCACATGCACGGCCGGGCGCGCGTGGGCGCGACGCGCCCAAACGCGCTGGTTCGTCCAAATACGTGCGGCGACATCAGCATGACGTCACCCAACGATCGTTAACCGCTAGGGTGACGTCAGCACCAACGTCGGTTGGCCGGGCAGTCACCGGCCGGCGACTCGACCCGACCAGCGGGCCCGGGCACGTGCCGGCCGGCGTGGCCTCGCGTGACGCCGCACGCGCACGCGCGCGCACGTGCCGACCGACGCCCGCATGACGTCACCGCGCACGCACGCGGCACGTGCGGCGGTGCTCGTCCGACCCCCGACCGAGACCGGTCCGACCCAACCGGCCCGGCCCGACCTGGCGACCGACCCGGTTGATCGTTGACCTCGCGTGACCGTTGACCATGCGTTGACCGTTGACCCAAAAAAAAAAAAAAAAGGGATTTGTTTTTTTTTTTTCAATTGAGTCAATGTGGATTATATGTAATCCCTTATTTGTTCTTCATTTGTTGCAGGAACAATGCCTCCCCTTCAGTTACGTACGCCTATTCGCATAATTACCGATAAACAAAAGGAAATGCTTTCTAAGTTGATAGCTGATCTGACTGATTATCGATGGGAGAATGATGACTTAATTGATCATGTTCTTGAAGTCAACGGGAAGATACAACAGGTCATATGGAATGGTCGTCCCATGCCACAAGCCGAGAGATGGTGCGATTTTTCATCAACACTCTTCCACCTGAATGGCAAGATGTGTTGAATCGCATATGGAATGTCAACGGAGCTGCTTCATATAAGAAAATTGTAATGGATTTTGTAAAAGAATATTACTGCATTGTTACAAGGGAAAAGATCCAGAATTTGAACAAAAGATGATCTTTCCCGCCTTCGTGTGCTGGCTTGGTGTTAGATGTATTGGCTGTTTTCTTTAATTAAGTGTGATTTGTGGACATCTTATGTAATATTTACTACCTAATTGTTGTTGATGTAGCAACCTATTTGTTAGTTGTATTAAGTGAAAGCATTATTATTTTGTATGTCAATTATCAGTTGCTTTCTGTTATTGCTGGTTACTGTGGGTAGTTATAGAAGTTTTTGTAACTTCATAGAAATTATTTTGCATATGACAATCATATTAATGATAGTTTTAAGTTAGGTTTTTGGAGGATGATTGGAAACGTAGTGACCTTTTGATTCTAAAACCTTACTTGAAATCATTCATTAATATGATGGGTCTGTGCAAAAGGGATGCATAAATGATAGGCATTAATAACTTGTGCATATATGTCTGATGTGTTCAGATCAATGGCCTCAGCCACAAAGAGTATAGTTGCCGAGCTGAACAAAGGTGAAAAGCTCAATGGTGACAACTATGAAATTTGGCAAATGAAAATCCAAAGATGTGCTGGAAGAGCAAGAAGCACTTGAGGCTCTTAACCTCACCATGGTAGAACCCGAAGAAGGAAGCACCGCACAAAGATAAGAGAGACAAAGAAGCATTTGCTGCGTGGAAAAGAAAGAACTCTCTTGCTCGCATCACGTTGCTGAGCAGCATGGAAAATGACGTCATGCGAGAGTTTAGGCGTTTTGACAATGCCAAAGATATGTGGGAAGCATTGGCGGCAAGATTTGGTCATACTTCAACCAAAACCGAGGCAGCTCACTATTAGGTTTGACTCTTATAAGAAGCCTCATGGTCAGACCATGAAGCAACATCTTAGAAAGATGTCAAACATGATAAATGAGCTGAAAGATGCTGGCCATGTCCTGACAGATGAGCAGCAAGTGCAAGCAGTGATTCGTTCCTTGCCTCAAAGTTGGGAGCATATGAAGGTGCACCCGACTCATAATGAAAATATAAAACCTTCGAGGATGCAATGCGTCATCTTGAGCTGGAAGAGGACCGCTTGTTGGCGGCTGCCGGATGCTGAACTCTATCATGCTAGTTCTAGCTCAAATGGAGCTTCGAGCTCCAAGCGCAAGCGCCCTAACTGGTTTGATAAAGGGAAAGGCAAGGAAGCAGGTCCTTCAGGGAAGAAACCTAAGTTTAACCAGCATGAAAGAGAAAAGCGTCCTCGCATGAAAAAGCTTGCAATGGTGAAATGCTACAACTGTGACAAGAAGGGTCACTATGCTCGCGACTGTCGTGAGCCAAAGAAGGTATGCACCCCTTGTATTTTTCAGAACTTTGCTTTTGTGTCGAGTTCTGTATTCTTAAATGAGTCTAATCCTTTGTGGACTGTGGATTCAGAACGACAGACCATGTAGCGAAGGATAGAGGATCCTTCGTGGAATTCCGACGAGTACCAACCGGAACTAAGTGGATCTATGGGGAAACAACTCCAGAGCTGAAGTGAAAGGAATTGGCACATGCCAACTGAATATGCGTGGTGGACGCACTTTATTCCTACATGATGTGTTGTATGCTCCGGAGATTCGTCGGAATTTAGTATCTGTTTTAGTGTTGGTTAAATTAGGTTTTAATATGAATTTCTATAATAGAGGTGTGGATTTGTTTTTGAATACAAATTACTATGGTTGTGGTTATTTTCTGGATGGTTTCATTGTATTAGATATTTATTATGTTAATACAAATGTTTGTTATTCCCTTCTCACGTCTCATAATACATATGATAATGATGTGAATGTATGGCATGCTAGACTTGGTCACATTGGCCAACAGCGTATGAATAGACTAGCCAAAGAGGGCTTGTTGGGCAACATTGAAAAGTCGATTTGCCCATATGTAAGCATTGCCTAGAGGGGAAAACGACAAAGAAACCATTTGGAAAAGGTAAAAGAGTTGAATTTCCTTTACATTTAATCCATTCTGATGTCCGTGATCCAATGAATGTGAGAGGAAGGCATGGGGCTGTTTATTTCATCACTTTTATAGATGATTATACTGATTGGATATGTCTACTTGATTTCTCATAAATCTGAAGCAATAAGTTGTTTCAAAAGGTTTATGAACCTGGTAGAGAATCAATTAGACAAGAAAATAAAAGCATTGAGATCCGATCGAGGTCGAGAATATTTATCTCGATGAGTTTAGAAAATTATGTGATGAAAAGGAATAGAAAGACAGTTGTCTATTCCATATACTCCTCAACAAAATGGTGTTGCGGAGAGAAAAACAGAACCCTACTGGAAATGGTTAGGTCCATGATGGCGCATGCTAACTTACCTATCACCTTGGAGTGATGCATTGTTAACTGCTGCCTATATACTTAACCGTGTGCCTTCCAAATCAGCTACTTCCACTCCATATAAGTTATGGACAGGTAGAAAACCGGACTTAAGTTTTCTTAAGCCATGGGGTTGTACTGCCAATACACATGAGTCCTCTCACAAGTTTGGGAAATTGGGTCCCAGAGGAAAGAAGAGTATTTTCATAAGATACTCGAACACTCAAAAGGATAAATGTTCATAGGTGAGCAGGAAAATGGGAGTATAACTGAATTTGAATCACGGGATGTCACATTCTTAGAGATGAATTTCCTAAGAAGGGCGAAATAGGGAAGATTACTCCCTATTTGAAACCTTTGATCAAGATAATGATCTTAGTGGAGTTCGTCAAGTGGGAGTAATATGAGGAGTGATGAATTGAATTCAATTCATTCTCAATTGCAACCACATAATGAGACGACATCATCATTGTCTAATCCAAGTGGGAGCATAATGGGGAATGATGTACAAAGTGTACAATCTCCCATACGGCGAACAAGTCACAAAGTATTCCCGTTGACGTTTTGACATTGAAGAGGAAACTTTTTATGGTTGCTCCACAAGATGAGGATGAGCCAAGAAATATTAATGAGGCTCTGAATTGCCCTAGTAAGGAAAAATGGATTCATGCAATGGAAGAGGAAATGGAGTCAATGAAATCAAACCAAGTCTGGGAACTAGTTGATCTTCCAAAAGGACGCAGAGCTATTGGGAACAAGTGGGTTCTCAAAATAAAGCGAAAGGCTGATGGCTCGATAGAAAGGCATAAGGCTCGCCTTGTGGCGAAGGGGTATAATCAACAGGAAGGAATTGATTATGAAGATACGTTTTCTCCTATAGTGAGATTTACCTCGATTCGCATTATTCTGGCAATAGTAGCTAGTATGGATCTTGAATTACATCAAATGGATGTAAAGACTGCTTTCCTCAATGGAGAATTAGAGGAAGAAATATACATGGAACAACCTGCTGGTTTCATAGTGAAAGGCCAAGAAGAAAAGGTATGTCGACTTTGAGATCGATATACGGCCTCAAGCAGTCATCGAGACAATGGTATATACGTTTTCATAATGCCATAATGGCATATGATTTTACAATGATTGATGAGAATCATTGTGTATATATCAAAATATCCAATGATCAATTTGTGATCATATCATTATATGTTGATGATATACCGATTGCCGGAAGCAATATGGAGTTTGTTCATACCGTCAAGAGTTGGTTGTCTTCCAACTTTGAGATGAAGGATATGGGTGAGGCTGCATACATTCTTGAGTTAAGATTTCAAGAGATCGCTCGAAGAGATCGTTGTTTCTTTCGCAAGAAACATATATAAATAAAGTTCTTGAACGATTTCGTATGTAAGATTGTAAACCCATAGACACTCCTATTGCGAAAGGTGAATGATTGAGCCATAGACTGTGTCCGAGGACTCCACAAGAGAAGGAACAAATGAAACATGTTCCTTATGCTAATGCAGTTGGGAGCTTGATGTACGCTATGATGTGTACAAGACCCGACATATGTTTTGCAGTTGGAATGGTGAGTAGATACCAATCCAATCCAGTCCAAAGACATTGGAAAGCCGTTAAGAGAATACTGAGGTATCTGAAGGGAACTGCTGATTTCAAGTTGAATTACCAAGGAAAGGATCTGCGACTTGAAGGCTATTTAGATGCTGATTGGGGAGGAGATTTAGATGAAAGAAAATCTACATCAGGATTTGTTTTCTTCGAACAATAGCGCCATATCATGGAGCAAAGAAGAAGCAAACGTGTATAGCCTTATCCACGATGGAAGCTGAGTTCGTGGCATTATCAGCAGCAGTACAAGAAGGAGTTTGGCTTAAGAGATTTTTGGATCATTTAGGTGTTATTAAGAAAGCTGCACATCCTTTATTGGTTAACTGTGATAGTCAAGCAGCTATAGCGTACACTAAAGATCCAAAATATCATGGCAAGACCAAATATATAGATACCAAGTATAACTTTGTCAAAGATATGGTTGCACGAAAGGATGTGAACTTACAGTACATATCTACGCATAAAATGATAGCAGATCCTATGACAAAGCCAATACCTAGAGATGTGTTTTGTGGTTATGTAAAATCTCTAGGATTGCGTAGAGTCTGATGTACTGAATATTGTAATTTCCCTAAGTTGTTCACATTTAATGAATTTATGTTTTCATCATTAATGCCTATGAATCTTTGTTTGATCTTTTATGCATCTTAATGCTCAGTGCATTATGTTGAGTTAAGGAAGTATGTCGAGTTAAGGAAGTATGTCGGACAGATAAAAGATTAGCCCACTCACACGGGTAATCACCTCTATTTAATGTGTGATAAATAGAGATGAGACTGTTTTTAAGCTTATTATCTAAGTGATAATCGAGAGCTCAAGCTTAAAATATGTGTGTCGCCTTAACTGAGTGGTAAGATGATGACATAGTACTTACGATGTCCGAAAGTAAAATAACCCACATATTTTTTACTTTATCTGTGTAAGATGCCAGATGTGAGTTCTAATGAATTTTGTAAATAGGTAGATATGTGAACTCTAGTTAGACATTGGGTATGTCTGAACTATCATCTGTACGGTATTGAAAAATGTAGACATACGCTCCATGGGAAATGAGTTAATACCGTAATACGTATTTCATACTATGTATGCATGAGACGACCAATAAGAGTGGCAAAAGTTTGATCTCAACTTTTATGACGTGTGAGACTATTGAGGAATAGAGTTCCTCATTTTTTAGTGCCCTCATGACTTTTACTTATTCTCAAGATTTCTATTTAGTATTTGCTATCTTAGGATGTTGCCAATGGTCATGAATTGATTCGATCTAATGGAACATTTCAAGAAAAACAAGTTGAACTGAAATTGAGAGTTTGAAGGAAAGAGGAAGATCGGATTTGGAGAATCACATTGTAGTTTTGTATTCATTGGTTGACCAATTATGACTGTCTTTGGGATAATCATAATTGTGAATACAATATATATTTATATATATATATATATATATATCATTGTTTAAAAGAGATCAAGAAAGATATAAATGTGATCAATCGATCTAGGGTACTGCATACTAAATTTACTCCGAATGTGAAGCCCATTATGAGCTGCTATATATTCCTAACAGATGTATGGTAACGAGCTCTCTAAGTATGCTGGTCGCACCTGATTATTCACCGGTATGAATGTTGAAGAAAGGTAAAGAGAATCCTGTTCGGCCCACCATGTGCGAGTGGGAGATGATGTTTTTATTAGTGATGGGCTTAAGGCCCGTCCGCCCATGCTGGGCCCAAAGGCCCGTGGATGGGGGAACATATAAAAGGGATGAGAGAGAGGGAGAACATACCTTTTCAAAACAATTGAACGTACATGAATTCTCTCCCTCTCCTCCCAAGAAGAAGAACAAAAGGCAAAGGCAACTTCTTCTTCCCTTCACGGCAAATTGTCGTCGTTGGATCGAACAGGACTGAATTTTCTTCCTCTTCTCGGCATCAGTGTATAATCTGTGGCTAACAAGGTACGCTCGAATCCGTGGTGTGCTTTACGATCGGTGATATGTGATTATTCCCGGGCTTGTCTTCCGCATTCGTTTTAGGGGTTCGGTTTAAGTGTCGACCTCGTTTTCGGGGATCCGTTAATCCCAACAGAATCGTTAGTGGAGCATGCACTGTTGCAAAGTCAGCTTTCCGGCTTCTCCTTTTTATCCTGGCTTAAAATCATAAAAATAATGATATTAAACGCCTTTGCTTTTCCTTAATTTTGAAAGGTAGAAAAGTTAATTTAAATCTCATAGAATTATAAATCTAAGAGTCCACGTATCAATGTCTGTGTATTTAGAAATGTTTTCAAGTGTTTGATATTTTCTGTTTCAAGGAGAGGGGAAAATAGATAAAAGAAGGGGAAAATTTTGGGGGAGGGGAGAGAAAGAGATGTGCATTTGTCATTGGAAAACATTTTTTTAAATGATTGGCTATGTGGCTTAGAAAATCAATCAATGGCAAATGTTTTTATTATCAATAACTCTTTCTGTCGATGATGAAAATATTTCTTTTGATTTTTTTTTTTGTTAACAGTACAAGCAATAATTTTTTTCAAAAATGTTTTTCCAATCTTGAGTTTTCCGTAGAAGAAACGCACCCTCAAATGTGAACTTAGAAAAGATAGATTGGATTTTTTTTTTTTTTTTTTTTAGTGTGGGTTTTATTTTCAACTTTTGACGCTTTCTTCAACTTTATACCTCAAACTTTCAAATTTCGACTCCAACTTAATTTTAAGTACCTCAAATTTTCGAATGTTCAGTACCAAAATACCTCTAAAGCCATTTTAATCTTTTTCCATGATATTTTAAGGTTTTTTGTTTTTCATTACAAAGAGAAATTCACGAGGAGCTATTTGGTCCAGGTCAGGATGCTTTGATTATACCTAGGGGTGAGCGGTTTTAGGTTTCATATAAGTTCTACCTAAAACCTGGAATCTACCCGTTAGAATAGGTTCCTCATTTTTTAGAATCTGGAATTTACTCTGTATATCCTAGAACCTAAAATATATCCTATCACAGGTTCTAAAATCGGTTCTAGGGTCTTACCCCAGATTCCACTTATATTATTAATTAAACGATTGCAGTGAATTAAAACATTTAATGACCACCACTTACTATTACAATTCACTAGCCATAACTTATATTTAGACACGTGAAAATACGAATATTAATAAAGTAAAAGTCTTAGTCGAAAATGAGAGCTCGAACTAGTTCTTTCGTATTATACACTCATCATCGAATAGTGTGGAATATCGCAAGATAGCGTAAAGACAACCAAGAAAAACATTAAACTTGTTTCAAGTTCTAAATTATGGGTTTCAAATTTCAAGTTCCTTCAATTTAGAACCCGAAACTTACACGTCAAAATAGAAACCTCATTTTTTAGAATCTGGAATTTATCCCACATACCTTAGAATCTGAGCCTACAGGTTCCCACCGATCCGGTTCTTAGGTTCTAGGTTCCATCATGAAACCATGATCACCCCTAATTATACCTGTGAAGGTTAGGGAAAAAGTTGTTTAACTTTTAGAAAGCATGGAAAAGGCAATAGCAATTTTAAATATTATTTATTTTTATGTATTAAAAATCCCAAAGGGGTCAATCAACAAATAAAATATCAAACCTTGCTCGTTAAAGAAAAGGCCAAACAAAGAAAAAAAAGGGGACAGAGTCGCGCCAATTAGATTTCCTTTCCTTTTTCAAGATTCTGATTACGATCGATGAACCACGCAAATCTTGTTGTCGGTACAATTGCATGTGGATAAGGCTGAAAATCACCTTAAAACGAACAGGAAAATTATGTCAAAACAAGCATACTCTCTTATGTATCGGACATGACCATGCTTAGAGAATTAGTATTAGGTTTAGGAATTCCGAAATCAATTTCCCGTTCTAGCAAGAGAAGAATCGAGAAGACGGGTGCGAGCGCCGGTTCTTAGAATAACACCATGACATGAACTCGATAAGTGTTGCGTTCATTATTAAAAAAACAGTCAAAGTAAACCCAATTGAGTGTACTGTAGCAAAGGCTGATATTATTTTATATGGCGTTATATAAGCATGTTGTCTTATGTGTTGTAGCATACATTTGGTGTTCATATCCAAACCACGACTCGCCTTAAAAGATTAGCCGTCGGTTTGCACTACATAATCTCTAATTAATCTACTTGATTAGAAACTCAAATTAAATAATCTATTAATTCACAATCTATATGCCATGTACGCAACTCCATGGTCTATACATTAATGGTTGATGGGTTGACTTTTGATTTGAAGATAAGAGCTGCGTACCAAGAATTTTTCTATACTCCCAACGCAATATATAATTAAAATTGGTACAAACGGTCAAACGCCGGCAAACATAAGAGAGCTGGCGGCGGTGGCCCGTCATCGCTTGGTGTAATTTGCAGTACGTAACACGGGAAAGCTCATGTCATGTCAGTGTAATAAAAAAGTTTGGAAATTGCAATTTTTTTTAAAGATCTTGCTCCGCCTTTGGTGAATAAAATCGAAGAATACTCAATTATCTTTGTATTCAGTAACAATTCATGAATGTGTCTTTGTTTAATCTTTTATTAGACTCTAGCCGTGTACAAAAGATATGACTTTCGGAGGCCTCGTGGGAGCGGTGAGAATGACTGCTTAATGGAATCAGATTCACAAGAAAAAGAATAAACTTTTATAAACCCTTCTTCTTAAACGAAAATGAAGGGTAACTACTCAGGCCATAATACTATCAAATTTATTTAATCAACTTCTTTTTTCCCATTTACGACCAGTTAAGCAAATAAAGATCAAGAAATTTACCCAAAGAGGGACCCAATAAAAATGAACAAAAGAAGGAACTTTGCCCTGCATTTGCATCGAGGAGAACCGATGAATCATTAACAAGGTGCAAGCAAGATTTTGATTTGCATGCGAGCTTTTAGATCTTTCTGGTGTTTTTTTTAAGGCAAAATCCAGAATCGATGGGAATTTGCAAGATTTTGCCGATGGTCTCTGCATTTTCTCAGCAGCCAAACAGACCACTGGCGAAAGGAAGCAAGAAGAATCAGACCAGGAAAAC